>VZTX01012701.1:297631-358195 GCA_013400915.1 Pardalotus punctatus
GGGGAAAGTCACATGCACAACCAATGCAAGGCAAGGAATTCATTCACCACTGCCATGGGCAGGCAAGTATTCAGCCATCCCCAGGAGAGCAGGGCTCCATCACATAACAGTGACTTGGGAAGGCAAACAGCATCACTCCAAACGTTATCCCCTCTCCTGTGACCATGAGGTGGTCAGATATATGCTGTCCACGACTTCACTTCATGCATGAAGCCATATGATGTGGAATATCCCTGTGGTCAGTTGGGGTCAGCTGTCCTGGCTGTGTCCCCTCCCAATTCCTTGTGCCCCCCCCCAGTCTCCTCACTGGTGAGGTGGGTGAGGAGCAGAAAAGTGCAGGCACTGCCCAGGAGCAACTAAATCCCTGTGTCACCATTTCTGTTTCCAGCACAAATCCCAGACATAATCCTGTACTATGAGGGCAATTAACTCCACCACAGTCAAAACCAGCACAGTATCTTACACCTTCAATGGCTCAGGGCACAAATTGGCTACTCTTCCATTGCTGTTCCCTTCTGTAAGTCTTGAGTGTATCAAACGAGGCAGAGTCACCCGTGATTGCTTTATGTTGATGTGCTATGATATGCATTTAAAGCAGAATTGAAATTCTAGTTTTTCACATTTGCAGACCTGATTCAACTCCTGCTTGCTGCATAATGTTTGTTGGAGTATTTTTAAATTTTGTAAGCAAGGCATTAAAACACTTCAATTTCTCTCCAAGGCAAAGTGTTTCCTTACATCCTAAAGCCCCCAGTCAATAAAAATGGATAGGCTTTCTATATAAATGCATTATCACAATGTCTGGGGGATTAAATCTCAGAATTCAATTAATTCTTATTTTGATTAATCACTTCCCAACTTCTTTGCAATTTAAAGAGCTGCACAAGAGGAAAACAGAACATCCTAGATGTCCAACTTCTTACTTTTGCCATTAGAGTTGCCATAATTAATTATGTATGTCCTATTTTCTTTTTGGACTACGCATATATCTTGGATTTTGAAATAACCAGAGGGTTGTTTCCCCTCTCCCACTGCACAACACAAGTCAGAAGCATTTTACTCAAACTTCAGAGAGTAATAATCAGTATTTGACTATATAAATTAGCTTAAAGGCATTTAAACAAATCAAGTTCACACATTAGTTGATATTCACAAAAGAACACAGAAAGTTCTCCCATGTATACAAACAAGCTTAAAATAATTAAAATTGAAGGTCTTGTAAGAAGTTTATGGTACTTGCTTAATGATTAGAACAATTTTATTTTGTATTTTTTATTTAAAAAACTCTCTCTTAGAATATCAGTGATAATAGATTTTTGCTACAGGATGTAATAACTGAACTCAAGAGTTTGTTCTGCCCTAGAAATGTTCATACCCTGTGTTACAAAAACACAGACCTATTACAAATACACATAAAAACTAATCAAAATAACCTAAGGCAAAAAGGAGCAAACCAGTTTTTATTCTTGCATTCTGGATGCCACAAAGAAAGCAGAAGAGATAATTTTTAATACAGTATTATCTCTGTACCTGGGCTTTGCAGATTTGACGACCTCGAAAATCCTGCTATCGTAGTTTATATTATGTGACAGTTTGTCATCAATATGTATTTGATAAAAAGATAAATATCAAAGATTGTTTCAGTCAAATTGGTCTTTTCTGAAGTTAGGTATGTATGGCAAAAGAAAAACAATAAGGTATTCTGGCTAAAGGTAAGTTTGCTTTCCTAATCCACTACTGAAACTGCTTTTCATCAGAAAATTTAGACCAGTCTGGCTAAAGCTGAGTGCTAAAATCAGATATCCTGAACTTATAACTGATTAACTAATATAAAACATTCAGAAAAACCACTAACTTTCACAGCAATAAAAAGTGCCCAAATTGGGCAATGTAACTATACTTTTTGTATGCTAAAAGTTCAAGCTGAGACTATGATCAACCCCTCAACTTCCGAAGCCTAAACAGACATTGATGGACTTATCTGTAAGATTTCACTTTACCCTCCCCTTCCTTCTGCTGCTCCAAAGGACACAAATCTTGAGAAAAGAAATTAAATTTAAAAATTGGAATAACAGTAACAGTAGTAGTTAGTAACCCACCCACCTGTTTTTTACACTCAACATCAGAGCAAAATCTCTCAGCTCTTGCAAAAGTATTTGCTAAACAAAGGAAATATCAACAATAGACGAGGACACCTTTCAGACCAGTACCACAGCCATGGGTTTCTAAGGGAGAGTGGTGGTGTGTGGGGCACTGACCTCTCCAGTGAGAATATGACATTTTCACTTTTTCTAAAAAAAAATTAACTGTAACACCTTTGTACCCTGCACAGCAATAACTCAGTTCCAGACAAACGTTGCCTGAGATGTGACAAAACATTAATTAAGGGGCTGCTTAGTTATGACATCTTCCGTGGATAGACAAATACACAAGTTCTGTGCAGAAGTTTTGGCAGCGAATATTACATTTGGGAGAATGATAAACATCTGTTTCAACAAGACATTCCATGACTAAATGAGCTTCTCCAATTCTGATTAATTTTGTGAGGAAACATGTGCAAAGTCAGTAAAACCATTTAATTTATTCATTATATGGGTCATTAGCTTTTCATTTATTAAAAGCAAACTTGTCACAGTACTGAGCTAGGATTATAATTAAAATACATATAAAGGAACTTTAGCTCCTGTTTCCTTTATGTTTGTATTTGAAAGGCAAGCAAATAAACAACAAGCTCCTAGCAGAAGCTCTGATTACATTACCCTTTCAGTTCAGTTCAGGACCATGTCTTGCATCAGAATGGTCTTTGACACAGGTTTGGGATTTTTTTTTTTGGATAAAAACAAATTTTAAAATTACTGGTGTCAGGATACAATTTTAAATACAGAGGAAAAAAGCATGGTCTGAGGAAAAACTGAGCAGTATTACTCTTGAAAAATGGGCTTTCTATTCAATATGTAATCTTAAGATGTTGAAGTCTTTTATTTGGGAATTTGTGGTTCTGAATTCTGTGAGATGTTTTGAGAAGAAACTAATGTGAATAATTTTGTCTGGTAGCACAGTATATTAAAATTATTGAAGTTATTTATGACCTGTATATATTGTAAACTAGAAAAATCTGATAAAACATCCATATTTAAACTTCATTGTTTCTCACTGATATTTTTAATTTTGACAAAGAAATATATCTACCTTCAAGAAATGTATTCAAGAAAAGTTTTCCAATAAAAGACTGAAGAACATAAAATTCTGATTCTGTCTGGTAAAAAAAAATTATATTTTTATATGAAATGGCAACCATGAGCATTGCTAGCACTCTGCTTTCTCTTCTACTATGTTTTTTCATTTACATGGCACTCTATGCTTTCTTTTCAGAGAAGGGTAGAGGTGATCAGGGTGTTTGGAAATATTTTATGTTCTACTGTTGGGTTGAGAGGTTTTTTGGATAGAGGTTTAACAGTTTCTAATGACAGTTTATCCATTTTTCAAGACTCAAAATTACAGGCAAAATAAAATAAGTGGATCCATATCAGTAATTTGTTCCCCAGTGAGACATAAAGACTGTTCCTTTACTGTTAAAAAAAAATTAAAAAATCTGTTGCACTAGAAAAAAGGCATTTGGTGTACAGTTTATTGAAACTAAAACATCCCTACAAAATGGTGACCCTTTCCTGAAATGAATCAGAAAATGAGCTGACTTGAGAATGATTCCCTCTCAGATGAAGAACCCATGCAGCGTGGTCAGTACTTGATCACTGAACATCAGACATTCTGGCTCAGAGATAGATCACACAACCAAAATGCCATATATGCAAACAGCTTGACCCTAAAAAAATCTTTTGAGCAGTTTCTCCAGAACACGCATTTGGAAAGGATTAACACATTTGGCTGTTGTGACTTTGGCAGCACTGTTGATATTTTCTGCAGCACAAAACCCTTTAGGGCAGACTTTACAAGAACAGCAAAAGCAATATGACACAAGTTTTCCTCTGGGATTCCTGAAACAAGCACCATACTTGGGCAGTGAAATTAAAGCAGTATTGCCCCATTCCTCTTTCTATTTTCCCTATATATTTACAGAGTCATTCAGAAACTTGACTCACCCAGTTCTACTCCAGTATTTATTGTGATATATTAAACAATTTTTCAATATATAAACATTTTCTCATTTTCTTCACTGAAGATACAATATTTCAGAATATTATATGTTATTATAGAGAATTGTGTGAGAGACTGTTATATGTTGTATTATATATTTCATTATATAATTAGAATACCAATGACCATTTATTAAAGTGATATTGTTTTCCAGCTTCTAATGGTTCAAGAGATCCACAGAAGTATTTGCTAAATAAATATCAAAATTACTGAAAAATACAATAATAATGAAACAATAGTATAACAAAGTCTTTAAAATCAGGGATATGAGCATATGAGAAGAATGGGAAGTGTCCCAAAATCAGTATGGTCTTATTAGAGGAAAATGAAGAGTATCATTGCAGTAGCCTTCAGGAAAAAGAAATTTAATAAGTCATAAAAGAGCATCATTGGCACTTTGGACAAGACTCAGTATTATTAAGCTGCTCTAGTGCAACACTGTTCTTTGTGAAGTGTTAATGCAAGGAAAGAACAATATCTCAATGTGCAACATTCAAATTAACTTTGACCTAACACTTTCTTGTTGGAAGAATTGTCAATGCATTCGTCTCATAAAAAGATTTTAGAGACCATCTGGCTATAGAATGCAGTATACATACTGCCAAAGATGTACCAGTTTTAAAATCCAAGTCTGTGTAGAGTCTGCTAGAGGCAAACCAACTTAGACACTTCAATAACTTGCATGCATTTATCATAATCTGTGTTACAGACAACATAAGCAAAAGGACCAAATTTATTCCCAGAACCACTTCTACAGCCTTAAAGCCTTCATGCATACAGTGGAATATTACTAAATATCAAACCTGAGAAAGTTAATTTGGTCAATTTATTGTTTATTTTACTCAATCAAGTTTTTCACATGTAGCTTTCCATTTAAGCAGCAGAGAATCTTTGCATGTTCCTCTGAGCACATTTTTCTTACATTCATGAGAAAATAAACTCCTCCTGTTTGTGTCTATTATGATCACTTAAATATTGTTGAGACAGTCTCAGCACTAATCCAAAGAAGAAAAAAAAAATCTTCAGAAAGTTTTAGCCAAAATAAAACCGACCACTTAAAAAAGAAATAATATCTGTGAAACTTTGCTTCTAGTACTGACGTTTGCTGTAGCATTGAATATTTCTATGGACAAGCTCTGAGGCTGTAAATCAGCTGTAAATGGGCAAAAGAACCCACAGAGTTATGCAGCTGCCAGAGGCTCTGTGCTGACTACAAGGCAAAGGCAGTCAGAAACAACAGCCACACGTGCACAGTGAGTCAACCAGAATAACACCAGGCTGAAACAAACAGTAAGACAGAACAGGGATGGATCCTGAAAAAATAGATATAATGATCTTTCAGGTGTTTAAATGTCTTGTACCAACATTCAGCAAGGTCTTTGCTAGCAACAGAGTTGATTATTGACCACATACAAGATCACCCATATTTAGGAAATATGCATAACAGGGTGATATATGAGTGGCAAGACATTTGCTGCTTTGGGAAAGAGAGGTTATGTTCCCTTTATTCCAGGAAGTATTACATTAATAATACAAATAGATGCACATTAATAAAGCAGGGACAGGAAAGAAAATGGATGACAAGAAGGCAGAACCTTGTCAGTTCTAGAGAATGAGCCAGTTACACTTGGATGAGCTGAGGCTCCTCTGAAGACTGGTCCAGGTCCTGGCACATAAGAGAAATTTGTGCCTTCCACAACTTTCCACTTTATAATAAATTCCAAGCCAAAAAGCCTCAGAACCTATTGAAAATGAAGAGCTGTGTGGTGACAGGAACTGATGTCATTCTGAGTCAAACCTTTTCTTCCACAGCAAGCAATTTTAAGTGTTTTGTGATCAACATCCAAGAAATGTAAAGGAGGAAGAAAACTAGGATTTTTTTCTAGTTTTCTAGACTAGAAACACAGAATTCTAAACAGAATTTTTAGAAATTTTGTTTCTAAACAAAACGGGAACAGGATTTTAAACACAGAAACACTGTGAGAAACTATACTTTCAGACTTCATCTCAAGGAAAAAGAGATTAGAATGAGTATTCTGGGCTAAAAGCTAAATTACAGGAGCATTATTAACTCAGAAAATTACACTGGCATAAAACTGGTGACACAATTCAGACTTAATGCAAATCTTCTCATCCATATAGCTAGAACAAAAAACAAACCCCAAAATATATAATAGCTGTGTCTGGTAATTTCTTGCCTTTAACCTGCTGTAAGCCTTTCCCTCATGGAGTGATGAATGTTGCTAATTGCAATAAAAATGCTGTCACAACTGAATGAAATAATTTCATACTCATTCTCTATGGAAATTTATAAAGAGCTTGAAACAGCAGAGACTTCAGCAAAAAAAGAAAAAGTCTCTCATATTTAAACTTATTCTGTGCTGTTCACAACTTTGAGTGCAAGACAAAAATTACAGTTTCTAAACTGTTAGTAGTAAAGTCACTGGATATCAAGAACCTCTCCCCGAAGTGGAAGAAATTTTCATCTTTATTCCATATATATGTGTCTGTCAGTGTTACACAAACTGAGGTGAAATAACCCCTAGGGTATGTTTTCCTTGCAATCCTCTTGAGAAGGTTTGGAAGGAGTGTGGTGTTCCCAGTAAAGAGTACAGCCCAAGAAGAAAGGCAAATGCCAGTGATGCACTGACGGTGCATGTGACAGCACTCACCCACAGACTCCAGACACTCAAAAAACTCAAAGGCAGAGGAAGATGAAGGGTAATTAATGATTCCTCCTTCTACTGCCAGTTCCTGATCTTTTACACCAGGGGTAAATATTTTTGGCATTACAGATGTGTCCTTTTTTCTTATATGGATGAGAACTTCATCTGAAAAGAGAGTTGAGGCAGCTTCATCAGGCAGACACCTGCTTCCCTGAACGATGGACAGGTACCAGCTCCTTCTCAGCTATTTATTCCTCTGAAACAAACTCTGTTCCAATAACCTGGCTGCTTCCTGTTTAAGCAAAAACAGATCTGGCTGCTGAAAGTGCCACACAGATGCATCTTTCATTTCCTCCCTTTCAGCTGCTGTTTACGACTCACCATTAGCAATTTTAGTTATAAAAGCCTCCAGTTATCATTTTTGTATTCTACTATTATTGCTTATTACTACACATCTAACTCTAATTACTATGAGGTAATTATTGTTGTTGAATTATGACAGTCCTCTATCTTTGATTTAAACTAGTAAAACCCATGGTTCTGCCTCTAAAGAAGCCACCACCATAAAATATTGATCAAATAATTTTACACACAGTGTTGGAAGAAGTTAATATGGATATTTAAGACTAGCAATTAACAGGAGACTTTGCTGAACACAATGACATTTAAATCAGTAGTGGATGTCTGAAATGCCAGAGAGGGCATTATCTACAGAATGAAGGGGTGCTTACTGCTTAATGAGGGTTAAAGATTTTCACTGCTCTGAAACTGGTCCTTGAATACAAATTCCAAAATAATATTTGTTGCATGGTGCCTTAGGTAGTCAAACTCGTGTAATACTGAGGAAGGACATTAATGTCCAAAGACGTTGCCTGCCCTACTTGCATGCTCCCAAGGTGCTGTGGCAGGGCTTTACCCCAAGGGAAACCATCCCACATCCCTTTGCTTTCATGGAGCTGCTTTGCCATATTCTTCAACATAGACTCTGTGTCCCTTCACATTCCTCTCGCAGGTTCTAACTTTACAGCCCTGGAAAGAACATGGTACAGAATCATTTACATACCCCAAGATATTCACTAATAGTATGGATGTGCAGAGCTTGTGTTGCTGTCAACAGTCACTGACACTTAGCCCTGTGCTATGGGAAAATTCATTTACCTCTTTATGGGCACTTTAATTTTGTGTAATAAGACCAATACATCCCAGTTTGGGTTATCTCAATTCATCTTCCATCAAAATTGACCTGAACTGAGGAGCCCATGGGTTCTAGAAGACCAACTGAACTACAGGAACCCAAAACCTTGAATCTTTGGAGTCTGTACTAAAAATATGGTGTTCCAGTACTTTCAAACACTGGACATTTTTTTCCTTCACATTTTTTAGGCAAGAGATGCTACCTTCAGTTGAAATCTTAGTTTACAAAAAGCTCATTTGCAAAATGACTTGCAACTTAGATGGTAAGACAGCTATAAACTCAAAAAAGACAGAACTCTAAATACTTTTCTCAAGGCCATGAAAAAAAATTATGATTGAGTGCAGAAGGATATTTGCATTGCATTTGTCTTCCAAAGTGAAGAATGTAACACATTCATTAGCCTAAAAATTCAGAAAAGTAGAGGGCAGATTTACAGCATCTTTTGCCTTATAATAATACCTTAAAAGGCAAGCAAACAAACAACCTTCTCCTACAAAAAAAGAAAAAAATAAACCCACCTAAAAAAGGGGTCTTCCCAATATTTTACCCAAACTGAGTTCTACTCCAACTGTCTAAGATGTTTCTTTTCTGTGAGTTAGTGAGGTGCTGCTATAAGTAGATCTCATGTGGGAAATACAAGTCAGGACTGTCTACATACTTTGGAAAACAAAGGAAAAATGTAGATAAAAGCGCTTTAAAAAACAGAATACACTGTTTAAGCCTGTAGTCATTTTTTGGCACAAAATCCTTAGTTTTCTCACCAGATTTAGACTTTAGCTACACCCTGCTCACTTGATTACACAACCAAAGTCAAGAGGCTTCTTTCTTCCTCCAGCAAAGCTCTTCTCTCAGCCCTCCCACCTGCCTGCCCCACTGCCGAGGGTGGTGTTACAGAAGCCCTCCTTGCCAGCAGCCTCTTCAGTTCGGAGCACGAGGAGCTGCTGAAGGGGCAGGCACGGGCACATGTCACACAGCATTTTACATTGCCCTCTTTTCTCCCTTCTCTTTGGCAGACAAGAAAAGAGTGGAGACAAAATAGTCTTTAAGTGATATTTATACGGGTTTGTGTCAGAGGCCAAAAGAGCATTACTGCAGGGGAAGATACCATTGACTAGAATTATGACGGCTCCTGTTCTCAAGTTACCATAACACTTGGTCTCTTTCAGGGGCAAAGGGTTTCTTCTGCAGAGTACTTAAATATCTGCTGCTTCCCAGCTGTTTGGACACACTTCTTTCCTTCTGCAGCATAATTACTCTTCATAGTAAATATGCTCCTGGTTCAAATGTGAGGCATTTCCTTTTCTCTGAGCCCCTGTAACACTGGTCTGCTATGCCTCATCCAATTTAAATTTGCTAGATTTGTATTTACTGCTTTACAATGGCTTCTGCCCCATTCAATTTTTTTTATTCTGCCTCTGAGCCTTGTGCTTTCTGTGGGGACTTCATATACAAACCACACCACCACATCCTTTACAGATAAGTCCCCTGGGTACAGCAGAAGAGGATTCCAAATACTCTTTTCATATCCCTTTACAGAAAAACCATTAGTCCATCCTTCATCTCCAAGACTTATTTCACTGGGTTAGCATGGCAAGGTTTTGGCAGCAGGTGGGCTGCAGGTGTGGCTTCTGTGAGAATTAAGCTAATTTCTCCAGGATGAGTCTGTTTTGCCTGCGATGGTCACCAGTGAGTGATCTCTCCCTGTCCTTATCTTGACCCATGAACCTTTTATTCTGTTTTCTCTCCCCCATCCAGCTGAGGAGGGCAGTGACAGAGTGGCTTTGGTGCAGCCAGGGTCAACCTGATTTACCTTTTACCAGAAAACCTCATTACCATTCTCACTGTCATTACTTTTTCAATTTGTCTGTACTCAGATTATATCAGCAGCACAGAGGGAGAGGCAGAATTATTCCAGAATAAACTGAGCCAAAGGGGAAGGTTTTGAGTATCCCCACAAACATTGAACCAGTCTCTAACCCTCTCCTGTAATTCCTTCTCTTTGAAGGCAGGCTGTCACCACTGTAATCAGACTCCCATTCAACCCAGTCATTTTTGTAATGACCTAATTCTCCAATACATCCTGTATCAGGAGGTTCAGTTCAGGGTTTTGTTTCTGATTCTTTTCACTCTCATCACATCTTCACACATAGAACCAGTTTCAGAGTTTTCATTTTTACAGAGCTACCTCTTACATAGAGCCATCCTCAGCCTTTACAAGTGCCCTGTTTTCTTCAGGAGACAAGCTTTGTGTTTCTAAAATGTTAGCAGAAGTAACAGGTGTGCCAAAACAAATCTTTCTTGTACAAATCAGACCTTATAATTGTCAAAGGCAGAATTTATATAAATAATTTTTCTGTAAAGACAAGTAATAACAGCAACCACTTTCTCCAGTCCACAGTTACTTATTAAATGAAAGTTTAAAACATCCATCCCAATTACACTTTTTGTGGACACCATTTGTCTTAAAAATCTTGGGCATAGCTTGTCTTCTCTCCCACTGCAGTTGTTTCCAATATTTGTTTTCCTTTTAAAAATCCATATTAAACAAGGAGGTCCCCCTTCCACTACTCAAGCCCCCTCCAGAGTGTTCATCTTTGAGCTGTTTGGTCCTTTTGGATTTTAAATTGTGCAGTCTTCCACCACTTTCCATGCAATACCTCCTTACATGCAGAAGGCGGTGCAAAGTACAAAATCCCATTTCTTATGCCTAGGACATCACCCCTTTGAAGGAGCAGGGTGGGAATGTATCTTGCACTCTATAAATAGTGCTCTCACTTGCTTGGGCCTTCAGAGATATCCCTAGGATGATATCTAGAAGGACCCAGGGTAAAGTCAAAGGTGTTTGGGGAGGGGGTGGAGCACACAAGTTTCATTATTTAATCATCTCCATACCACCAAGAACTGTGTCTGATGCAGTCATAGCCTGTTCAGCCAGCTCTCCCCAGCTACTACCAAGTATTTTTCAACTGAACATGTTGAATAGTGGAATTGGGCACTTTGCCCACCTTGTCATAAAATGTGACAACTGCCCCGCAGGTATCTGACCCCAACTTCTGTATTTTGAAGGTTCTGCTGCTTGAAATTTCTCTTAGAAGTGGGAATGTCTCTGGCTTGTGCCAATGAGACACAGATGCAACTTTTGGAGCTATTTTAGGAGACATACCCACAGACCCTGATGCTCTAGAAAGACAGCTGAAAATAGGAGGAATTATTCTGCATGTGTGTGTTTCAACAAAATATGTCAGTGCTTTCCAGTACTTCCACACACACAAAAAAGAAGGAGCATTTTAAGTTGGGAAACACTGCTCACACAAAGTCAGCTGAACATTTTGGAGCAGACTGATACACTTTGTAGACCCATATCAGATCCATTTGACAGCAAGAGAGTATTGAATACAAGTTTCTTCTCTATCCGCACTTAAGAAAATTTACAATGACTTCATAGTTCTGCTCTTTGTGGTTCTCCATTAAAACCTACAGGTCTCTCATATACCTGTGCTACAGGCTAGCATCAATGTTTAAGAACAGCAATAGAAATCATATGTTTTCTGAATTTTTTTTCTAAGCACTTTTTACAGTAAGATACAGACTTTCTCTTAAAAATACCTCTGTATATGTGTGTCAATTAGATTGTTGTGAGCACCTAAACTCCTCTCATCTTTGTCTCTTGATTGAAACAGTAAGCAAATGCACCAGACTACCATTTGCAGGAGAATCTATGCCAACATCAGAGAATAAAGATGATTCTGGATTTCAGATTTTTTTCTAGTATAAGACAGACATTTGGAAGAAAAATAAAAAATATATTTTAGTTGATACACCCCTTTCTGTTAAAACTATTTTCAGGCATCTCTGTACATTATTTTCATATAACTATGTAGTTAAGCTACAGCATAACAGCTCCTAGCCTGGTTTTATTACTCCTATTGCTGCATTAGTTAGGCTAAAACCCCTTATTGTATTTGACCAGACTATTCTGCAAATAGCACAGAGTCAAAATTAAAGATCAGCATCTCATAATAGTTCACATGTTTACAGAAGCCTGCTGCAAATAAAGATGCAGCAGTATAATATGTGACCAAACACTCAGACAATCTAATTATTTAAATGTACATCACATTTTAAAGGCTACTGACCAGAATGCAAATTGTCAGTTTTAGTTACTGGCTTTGACTGATTTGTCTCTCTCTGCTGTCATGGAAACCCACATTAAATTAAAGGCAAAGAAACAATGGAACCTAATTAATGTCTCATCATTCTACTGTACAGGAAATGTATTGGGCAATACTTTGTAACATTATGGCAACACAAACATGATTTTCAAATGCATAGTTAAAGGATTTCTGCTAAAAAAACAAAAAAGGTTTTGCTATAAAAATATTTAAAAAGGAAAATAAATCAGAAGTACAAGATAGGTAAAAGAGTCTCTCCCACCACTCTTCCCCACATATATTTTGAGAGGTAAAATTAAAGGAGGAAACACCACTTTGAACTGTTCTTTCATTTAGACCCTGCAAGTTGCAGTTTCTTTATAAGAGCAAGGATCACCCTGGATTAGAAGCAAGAGCCTGTCAGGTCACCCTGAGATATGTCTGGGTGGGGGTGCTGGTAGAGGGAGGCAGCATCAAGATGGTGGCAAGAGGGTGTTCAAGAAATAGTTGGGAAAAAACAGATCTCTCCTCATTAAATTCTTTGTCACCTGCCAGGTTTCATTCATCTGTGTACTGTGATATCTCTGTACTTTACATCCAGCTCTGACTTTTTCCCCAAAGACTCTGTGTTTAAAAAAGTACCAACCACCACATCTTGCTTTTCTAGTTTTGTCCTTAGAAGAGGGCTCTGCAATCACAATGGTACATGTGATGCTTTTATGGCCCTGCTGCAGCTTGATGTTAAAAATTCAGTATTCACAGAAAATGTGGGAGAGGATAGCTTGGGTGAAAGTCCTGTAAGCTTAACTGGAACTTTCTTTATTACATAATCAAGTTTTCCAAATAAGTAAGAAAGGAGATTAAGAGTAACACTTCTTTTCCCCAGGTTAAACAATGGATAGTTATAGGATTTTTCCTTTACCACCAATTCTAGACTGCAACAAAACCCACCATGTCTCAGGGAAGGAGATGGATGCTTGTTGGACGCTAACATTTAATTTCATTATAACTATATATGCCCCGTTTCTGGGAGTTATTAACAAATAAAACAAAGAGCCTTCCCAATGTTAAACTGAATCACTTCACACACAACTGATTAAGCAGAGAAGAAAGTGTGTGAGCTTATTGAATGGTGCTGATGTACACCAAATTGTCTGTCTGTGGCAGTGACAGGGCTGTGGTTCCAGCTGCCGCACGCTGCCAGCCTGGCTGGGAGCCTCAGTTGTGACTCCTGCCCTCTGTGCTCAGCACCGCTCCCCAGCCTGATTGTGTCTGACAGCCCCACCACTCTGCAGCTACCGGCAGCATCCTTAGTTTCTTGTGGTCTGCAGCTTATAAACAAGGCATGCTTGTAAGGCTGCATTGTTCAGATGGGATTTCCTACTTAAACAGAAGCTGGACAACAATTTGGAGGGTTTCCTTTTTCTCTTGTCCCTGGGAAAGAACACGGACAGACCAGGAGAATACAAGGGCCTTGGTGACATGAAAAGTTTATGTTGTCTCCCAAGTAAGAGAGATAAAAGAAAAAAAAGTGAGAAATGAAACTGTTCATTCAAACAGATTCAGAAAAATGAATATTGGATGTAATTAAAGCAGGCTATACTTGTCGAAGGCTGTGATAATACTAATTGAAGATAAATTTCATCTAAATTGGGAGTATCAACCATTGCCACTAGTTATGCAGATCTTTTGCATGTGGCATCAATTGGCCTAAATAGACAGCTAAAGAACCACAGGCAACTCCATATTTATTGATGGGACATCCTGAAGCTGGCGCAGCAAAACCCTAGTGAAAACGTCATAAGATTTTCTTGAAATATTTACAGAAAGGAAAAAGAAAGAGAAGGAGAGAGATATTAAAAAATACGTGGTTCATCTAGCCACAGAGGAAACCCAGGAGACACATGTGAGCAAGCATTTCTCTGTGTGTCACAAGTGAGTGACAGATCTTGTCGAGCACGAAAAAGCCTATCATGATTGATTAGGAACACAGACAGACATCGTATGGAGTTTTTTAAGAGCTCAAAGGAAACTTAACTGCAAGCTTGTTGCAAAAGCAGTGCCAGCAGAAAAGTTCAAACTCTTCTTCAGCATCGAACTTTTTGACAGAGTCATAAGAGTATTATTTTTTTCCCCATTAGTCTGAGTGAATCCTGTTGTGCTGTTTAGCTGCCTCAGGCTGCTGAAGTGTGCAGTGGTCAAAGAGCTTTTAACTTGCTCTGTGGAGGAAGAACAAGTTCATTTCTTCAGAGCACTCATGCATGCGGCAGTCACCCCAGAGCAAGTTCCAAAGACACCCTGCTCTCTGTGATTCCACACACTCAGTGATATTTTCAATGTGTCACTGTTTTTAAAAGACTGCCTTATCAATCTTATATCTTTATATGCTAATTGCTAGTGCCAATTATTCATTGCAACTAAAATTACAATTTCCACTTGAACAAATGCTAGAAAACCCTATGCTGCATGAGTGCTATTCTGTCATTTTGTGATCCCATGTATGGACCAGAATCAGAGTTTTGTTCTTACTATTTCATAGGAACCGTATTATACACCATATTCCACCAGACCTTTAGAGGAGTGATAAGAGCACTGCAGGGAGCTCGGCTCAGACCCTACTCTGCTAACAGAAATGCAGCAGCCTGACCATAGCTGAAAATCGCTGGAAGATGTTGCTACATCAGACTTCCCAGACCCAGTAAAAATACGCAGGTGCTCACCTTACGAACCCGGATCATCCAGTAAAGCTGTTACAAGAAATGGAAATTGTCCTGCCTGCCAATTGCACAGAGCGGGTTGTGCTGACTGGAAAGCCATGCTTTCCCTTCCCTAAGGAATGCAGTGCTGTACTGTCAAAACTACAGATGTCATCATTTACTGAGTGATGAACAATAGTAAAAAGGATAATACTTGAGGTCAGCATAGTATATTTTATTCCTCTCAGATGCTAGTATCTTCACTTGTAAATCATATCTCTACATTTTTTAGTGCTTTATGAAGCTTAACTCCTAAAATTCCTTTTAAATGGATATGGCTTAGAATGTGCTGTTCCTTTTTATCATATCATTTGATCATTTATCAATTACCAAATTATTTTCTCTATGAAGGAATATCTAGATTTTGAATATTTTCTTCAAATAAAGTACATTTCCCTCGAGAGAGAATGTCAAGTGCTCTAGTTAATAAACAAAATATCTGGTTATTAAAATGGTTGCAGTTTTCCACTTCCACAGAAAGAACAACTTGCCCAGAGGTCTATAGCTCATCTATCTTTCATTGGAGAGACAAGAAACAAAACCTGAGTTTCTCTTCTGCTTTCTTTATTTTCAAATATCAGTAAAGGAAGTCCAGCCCCTGAAGAATCTGACTTAGGCACTGATATTGGTTACACTTTCTAATTAGGTTTGATTTTGTACCCACTGAAGGAGAAAAATGTCTTCTCCTTTCACCCCACAGTTCACATTCTCACCAGGCTCATTGCCATTTTTTTTGCACCTGTATTTTCTCTCATCCTTCTCCCAGCCCATGTGTTGATGTGGCTGTGAAAACTACGGTCAAGAAGAAAAGTTATTTCTGTTAGTTCTATTTCACTTACTCATTTGTCTACAAGATTCAATCCCACCACCTCAACTTTTGACAAGAAAGAATTTACTCCCTGCACCCTGGATAAATTTTAGTTTAGGTAGTTAGAATTTGATGAGCAGAAGTAACAGAAGTAATTCTCCTACTGGCCATATACATTTGACAGAGGGATTTAAATAGTCATCTTTATATCCCATGACCTTTATTTGATCCAGATGTTAATTTGTAAAACATGCATCATCATAGAAAAGGAACCTTAAATCCTCCCTTACATGTCATGTATTTATGAAACATGAGAGTTAGCCTCTTCTCATTAGAATTTTACACTGAAAAACAGTTATTAATCTTGAAATAGGATACCATTAATAATTTTCTGAAGTCTTGGTATCAGGTTCTCACTGACTTTACAAGTACAATAAATATAATTTTGTTCAATAAAATGGAATTAAAAGCACACTAATGCTGTAAAAATCTGTAGCTGACTTTTAAATTAATAAAAGCTTTGATAAATTTTAATGAGTTAAGGCAAAGGTTCTCCTAGGCAGGCAATATTAATGCATTACAGAACTTCTTGCTTTAATTCAATTGCACTCTTTGCCATTTAAAATTCACTCTGATACAATTCCAACAATAGAAATTTTTAATTGCCTTGTGCTCAGGATTTTTATTATTATTTAATCATTTATTTACATGTTCTATGCCTGTATACACGGACTTTTGGCTTCTGTTCTGTCCTTTTGAACAGTTGGCAAAAAATGTCTTCAACTTTTAACATTTGGCAACTTGAAAAATGTACTTGGCATTCTTGCAGAAACAAAAAGGAAATATGACTTGGAGAGCTAACATATCACCTGAAGAACACAGATACTCAATTACCACTATTTTGATATCTCTTGCTAGTTCCATGGGGGCTTTAGTTTTGTTTTTAGTATTACTGCTCTGACTTTTACTTCAGTCTGTTATAAATAAAAAGGAATTCACCTATGTGTTTTATCTAGTTTCAACAAAAAGCATCATCTCTAAAACTGCAAATACATTTAAAAGCAAACCAGGAAAAATTACTATAGCCATATAGAAAATTTACCAATAATCTCCAGGAAAAATGGTAACATTTTTGGATTAGCTGTATATATGTAGGATCTGTTCAGTATCAAAGTTTTCCAGTGGAAGGGTTAAGCACTTATTTTTATTCTGTAACGCTCATCTACCTTGCATTCCCACTTGGGATGGTTTTACAGGTGCATCTAAGACAGTTTTGCCCTCTGATGGCCATTCCACTGTGGTTGGACTTTGTTAACAGAGTGCTGAGCTGCATCTTGTATAATCTACCTTCCACAGAGCCTTTACTACAGGCTAATTGCAGTTCCAGTTTCCACAGCATAGGCAGGAATTGATCCTGACTGAAAACAGCAGATTTACATGATGTTCTCGTTGCTCTGTCACAAGAACCACTTTACCTGCAGGACCTTGGTTATCAGTCTAATTGCACACTCCAGCTATTGTGTTTGGCATTCATAACTTTTAAAGAAGAGAATAGAAAAAATAAAGAAAAATACAAATAAGCACTGCTTGCCGAAAGTGGCAATTGAAGAATCTGAACCAATATCTAAGAACTTTTCTTCTTTCTTTCACATCTCATTAGGTTGAGACAGCCAAAACCATGCTCTCCTGAGAATACCCCTGCCCCAGCACTGGAGCTCTGCATCCACCCAAAAGGAATAATATTCATTCCTGCCATAAATGTGCAGAGGATTACTGCAGCTGTCTACACCACAAACCCGCGACATGGCCAAGGCTCCCTCCAAGCTCAAGAGGGTTTGCTTTGGATAGCAGCTCCCCCACCCCGTGAAGGCAGAACAGGGTAAGAATTGCAAATTCGAAAGAGGAACATGACTGGAGATGAAAACTTTTAAAACAGAAGGGATTATTTTTCCCAGCAGTTTGATATTTATCAATATTTATAATAAGATACGTCTTGCAGTGAAAGCTTTCTGTGAGAAAAGTTTATTGGGGTCAGCAAATAAAGTCAGTGTCTCAGAAAGAATGATGCAGAAGGCACGCTCCTAAGAAAGATCTCAGGATGCAGAGAGACACACAGGAGATGAAATGTCTCATGCAGCAGTTTCTAATGCAAAAAAGATCAAAACTTAAACTATGCCAAAGGCCAGTTTCTGTGTCTAAGAGGAATGTATTAGACTTGAGCCAAAAGATATATATTTCAAGGTGACAGCAATTTCTCACAGGAAACAATTAGTCACCAGAATGAAATATATCCAGACAGTGTCCCAATACTGTCAATTATTATCTTACAGTATTAAAATCAGCACAACAAAATAAACAACTGTTGGATCATGCATTCATCAGTTGGTGATGATTTTACAGCTAACATTCATTTAACACAAGCACCCAGAGGTTACGAGCTGGCAGTGTTGAGTCCGATGTAATTTCCACAGCTAGAAATAATATCCTGAACATTTACAACTCAAGTAAAATCTTTTCTATACTCTCTTCTTCCAATTATCTTACCCTTCGTGCTGTCTTATCACCTTTCCCTGCCCTTTTTCCTCCATCATTATCTATTCTAAGGCTCTAGAGAACAGAATATATTTTCAGTATTTTTCAGTATCTCCACCTATTTCAGATTTACATTAATGCAGTGATGAATTGATCCAGCTATTTGAGGAAAGTACTCACCCTTTGCTCCATCTATAGCAAAAAAGAATTTACCCATCTAAGATCTGTGCAAGATGATAAATATATCTTTCTCCCTTGATTTACAATCTCTTCTTGGCTGGAAAAGAAACTTTAAGATGCTGTCAGATATCTGGAATGGCCCAGGATTACACGGCCTGGCATTCATGACCTCAGTTAAATTCACAAAAGTAAAAAACACAGGTTGCTTCAATAAACACATCAGTGACTGTTGTCCAAATGCACCAAGACCAAATGTCACAAAAAAGTTGGTGCCTGGTCAGCACCTAACCTGGGTCCTGCAGGAGACAGCACAGCCCCACTGCTCCCATCCAAAACATAATGCAATTTTCCTGTTAGACCATGAGCTTTACTTACAGCCTTTATTGTGGTGTCCCATGAAGCCCAGAAAGCTGGTCACATCACATGCTGGGAAAGAAATTTTGAATCCTCCATAAAATCTTTTCATTCCAGATTAGGTCTGGTATATGAAGGCAAGTTAAGCAGCTGTAAGACCACAGCCCCTAAGCAAGTTCCCCTGAGACTGACCCAAATCACCTCCTCTTGTTGCCTTGGCTCTCTGATAGGTGATTGGTCCTCCTTGGTTGGATATTTTCAGCTCCACCCAGCAGTACCCACTTGGTCAGGTGTTCTTGCTTCCCTAAGTTTGTAGATTTAGGCACATTTCTGATGCCAACCTGAGGAGCAAAGCCATGGGGCAGTCTAAGGTGACATTGCTCCCAAAGTATTCTAGAAATAGCACATTCACAGGGAAGTGTTAATTTCCAGTTATGTACCTGTATATGTGCGTGTACATTGAGCAACGCATCCAACACATGAGACTGAATAAATAATTTCTTGTCTCCAGAACTATTTTTTCCCCTCTTTTTTACCTCCTCTCTCTTTTGAAAACATGTTGGGGTATGAGATGACTTCAGAAATGCATGAACATTTTTGCTGCAATGTGTGTCCTTCAGTATTCACTGGATTTGAAATTTAGTCTTACTGTAGCTAGTAACAGTAATGTACTTTTGTAGGTCTGTCATGGAATAAATGCAGTTTCCATAGACTGATGAGGCAAAAGAAAAATACATCACACTATATAGCCACTCTGAGAATGCAGCTAAACACTTCTTCATGGCTTGTTAAATAAATCAAATGTATTGTTTTGTCTATCCTAGGAAAGTGACCTATAAGGTGACAAAAGTAAATGGTTATTCTTCTACCTCTTTTGCTTTAGAAAATATTCTTACAAGTTGAAAAACTTTAGCAAGCCTAGTAAAAAAAAGATCACGGTTTCAAAACTTTTGAGAAATGCTCTAATTTTTTTCAGTTCCTAATTTTTTTCAGTTCCACAGTTTTTTCAGTTCCACATCCATAGAAGCCACTTTGACACATGCTTCTTATGCAAAAAAATTCTGTCTTTTGTAGTAAGCCATGTTGTTTTCAGAGCAGCCAGTGAATGCTTCGAACCTCTCCTTGTGTTCAAGGACAAGTCATATAATACCAAATCTACCTGCACTGGTAAGTGGCAAGTAACCTGGCTCTTGGCTCAGTCCTAATGCACATTGTAAGAAATGTATTTAAAACTGGAATTCTTTCAGGAACACCACTCATCTTGCCCAGAGGATACTCAGATATCTGGGGAGGGATGAACATGGATAAAATGCTGAATATTAGAGAGGAAGAGTCTCAAGGTGGGACCAAGTTGGCAGCTGACATTTCTACAGCCCATTCATCTATGCTTGACATACCCATGACAAAAAAAAATTCTGATAAAAAACAGTACTGCTTTTTATTTTAAGAAGTAATCTCTATTATCAGAAAAGCCCCTAATGCTGATAAAACTGGCTACAAGGCTCACATATCTTTAAGCATTTATTCAATTTCATTCTGAAAATGAAGGTTATAAATCAACCCCAAACCCTTCCTGAAAAACACCTTTATCCTCCAAGCCTTTATGAGCATTTACAGAAGAATGATTCCTTTCTGTGTCAGATGTTATGAAAGACAGTTCATACTTCAAATAAAGTGATTTATAGGATAAGATTGTGAAGGTAGATTTAATAAAGCTCAGAGAAGATGCATGAGCCTCAAAAAGCTTTTTAATAGAGATCTCTTAGAGTTGAGATGCTACCCTTGTTTTATATGAGGTGCTCTGTATTCTTGTGTTAGTCGTGGTTACTGACAGACCCAGCAGATCTACCTATCATAGAACATTTACCTTCCTTCCTTTTCTTTTTCTCTCCACAAGAATTTAACTGATGACAGATGTATATACACATCCCATTACTTTCTTCAGTTATCACGAAAACTAAGGGACTTTCCAGTATTCATGTTTGTTTCTTGAATTGCCAACTTTTATTATTATGTAATTTCTCAAAGAAAGGTCAATATGCTTGGTTAGTATTCCCTTTTGTTCAAGGAATTGTTGGGAGATTTATTACTATATTAATTTTATTTTGAATTCCAGATTACAAACTTTTGAAAATCAGCTGTTCTGGTCAGGGACAGTACCACAAACTCATGAAAAGGTTATCATGACAGAATTTCCTCCAAATATGCTCTTCAATATTGACTTAAGATTTAATATTTTGAATTAAAATATGTAAGATTCCATTTCAATTCATCCCAATGTAAAAAAAAAAAAAAAACCACTGAAATTATTCTTACAGAAAATAATACTTTAGGAAAAATAAAAGTATTTTGCTTTCTGGATTTTAGTCACCAAAATCATACCTTAGACAGGGTTTCTGAAAACTGCTATGAGCTTTAAGAGAGTGTGATAGAACCTGGAAAGACAGACTAGGCCAAAAGAACCTCAGCATTTAACCAAGCTGCAGCTGTGTTATTCCCCATACAGCACAACATAATTGTTCCTTGTTAAATTAATATTCCAGTTTCTGAAACAATGCAGGGCTAGTAGCTCCTGTTACAGTCCGTTTGTACACTTACAGTGCAATTAACAAAATGACCAGCAAAATCTAATTCTGAAAAAGGAAACTAATCTGGCTGCAACTGCTATAGAAGAAATGCAGATTCAACTGTTTGCTTCCATTATTATGCCAGGAATTGACTCATAAGAAGAAGACTCATGGATTCCAGCTAATCGTCTAACTACAATGTAAATGTATTTGATGCAAATTATTATTACATCTAAACTGCAAGTAAAAATACATTAAACAGGATGCTAGTCCATCAACAATCAATGAAAATGTTATTTTAAGAAATTATTTCTGGGAACAACATATTTAAGGACTATTCCATTCATACTTGCAATGTTCCTTTTCTCATGGTAGAAATAAAAATGTCATTTCAAATATTGAAGAAATGAAATATAATTAATATGTTTAAAAGCTTCACATGGCTTAATGTTAACAAAACAGATGTGACCATTATTCATGGATCACTTACCATTGTTGTGCTTTGCCCTTGTTGCAGTTCAATAACAAAAGTCATTATTTGAAAATAATGTGTAGAATATCTTGAAATTCAAGTGAAAGTTGAGACAGAGAAGTCAGAGGTCTGGAAAATGCTACTGCAGCTTGCAAGTGTAAACACTCTAGAAATATATCATAAGTTCTTTTAAATTCATTTAGGATTGTTCAAGGCTAATTTTTTACAGAAACATATTTTGAGCCTGATACAAGGAAAGAGTTATTTGGGGCAGACTAGATTAATTTTGAAAATGCTCGGGCTCAGGATCTCCCTTTGCTGTCCCAGGGTGAAATACAGGTTCTCCAGCAGTTCGGTAGCTCACTCTGGAGTCAGGGCTTTGAATCACCAGACATTTGAATGTGCAATGTTTGAGGTGAACACTTCAGGTGAAAATAGTAAGGGTCAATGAAATTATTTTTTGGAAAAATTTCTACAGTTCTAATTTTGTTAGTCCAAGTCCCTGAATGTCAGTAGAGCCTCATACAGAATCACAGAATTACAGAATGTCCTGAATTGGAAGGGACCCACAGGGATCATTGGGTTCAGCTCCTGGCCCTGCACAGGACACCCCCAGGAGTCACACCAAGTGCCTGAGAGCATTGTCCCAACCTTCTTGAACTCTGTCAGGCTTGGTGCTGGGACCACTTCCCTGAGGAGCCTATTCCAGTGCCCAGCCACCCTCTGGGTGAAGAATATTTTCCTGGTATCCAACCTAAGCCTGCCCTGCCTCAACTTCATGATGTTTCCTTGAGTCCTGTCATGAGAGTGAAGAGATCGGTACTTGTAGATAGATTGGTCAGCAATAACAGCTGCTAGACACATCAAATATAAAACATTGTTAGTGCACTGAAGGATCTTGAACGGTGTCCTGTTTACCTGAAACCTGGAGTACTCTCGATTTTTGTAAAATCTAGAGTACTCCATTTCTCTTTGATTTTCTGCATTTCTCATACACACATATAGTATAATGTTTGAGTCTTGAGATCCTGTGACAGTATCTTACAAGTGCAAGAAAGATAAAAGCTGTCATAATACCTAATACATTTTAAAGTATTGTTTATTTCAAATTTAATCTTTGGCATGAAAAAAGAAAATGAGAAAAATATTTATCATTTGATTATAATTCAGTAATGGGAATCTAGCATTCTTTTTTGTTTCACAATGAATATTTGATCTTCAGTCTTTCAGCACTGTTATGTTTATCTCTCAGATCACATTAACCTATGACTGTTTCTGTACGGGGTCTAGTTACACAGTGGAAACTTCCACACCTCCTGATAAAGGACTAAAGTTAGTGGGATTTTAAAAAAAGGTAGACAAATGCATAACAGAGAAATCCACAGGCTCTTAAGCACAGATCTACCATATCTTTGGTAAAGAATTCTCAGGACTACAGGTTGCTGAAATCTTGGAAAATATATTGGGAAAGTTTTGTATTACAGCCACGTTTATATATATTTCTTTAAGACTTCAACAGGGTATTAGATTAGCTCAGATCATTCATGTCAAGTGGAGAGCACATATATATATATATATATGTATGTATATATGTATATTTAGGTCCTTTTGGAATAAATTTTGGGTTCAAATGCTTTGCTGTTATAACAGAGTGCAATTATACTAAGGCTGTGTTCACTCAAGACAGAACACAGTTTTGCTTTTAATTCATAAAAGGTGCTAACTTGGCACCAAGGATGAGCTAAGGGATGGGCAAACACAGTAGGTTAGGCACCGATCTTGAGTAAGACAGCTAAAAGTCACAAAACACAAAATCAGTGTGCATTGTGACCTTCTGCAGCCAATCAAGCTATTCACAAACCAAACAATTTTCATATCGTAATGGTTTATGTCACCTCCACCTCTTTATTTTCTGAATGATACAGATCATTCGATAAGGAGGAAATCTCTGCATCCCATTACTATTATCACCACAAAACCCAGCAAGTATTATCACACCACATAGGACACAGCAAATATTTTAAACTGGCAGTGTAGTGACAGCGTTTTCTCACACTCATATGACCAAAAGATTCAGTGGCTAGCATGGAGAAGATAAGGGAAATTCCAGGTGACAAAATGACATTTTTCTGCTGTCCTGTGTCAGTAATTTTTAAAAAGTAATTGAGTTCGGACAGGAACCTGAATCAACTAAAAAAATTAAATTAAATGAATGGTTAGTTTTGATGTTCTACAGTTTTATGAGACATGATTAGTCAAGGTATTGTCAAAAATAAATGATGAAGCTAGACAAGACAATACATATCCACACAGGGTTGCAACAATTTGGAGAGAAACCAAACCAGAAATGAACAGGTGATATGATGTTTAAATAGTCCAATTTAAAAAGACACCTTAAAAATATTAATGAAAAATAAAATGCTCCATGAAATTTTAACACATTTAACAAAGCAAGTAATCAAAAAATCTTTTGTTCTTTTCAGCTCTCCAGCCTTCCATATTCTGAACTGATTCAGCAATAAGGAGAAAATGAGAGATCCTTGAAAGCATTTTAAAGATTTTCTTACCACAGATTGACTAGGAAGGGATGTTCCAGGCCTTGCATTATCTGTAGCTCCCGGAAAACATTGCGAACTTCATCTCTCTCAATGCACTTCTGTTTATTCATATACTTCATTGCATACATTTTCTTGGTGTCTCTCTTCTGTACAATGCACACCTAATTGGCAGCAAAGTAAAAGAAAAGTTTTGACACCTTGAGAAAGTGAATTCAGTTGTGACTTTGGAAGAAAGGAGCCTTTTGCAATATTTCAATAATTCAGATCTGGGTACTACAACTGAGTAACACCTTCAGTAGGTTCACTTCACAGCTCTCCAGGACTCTTTGTAATAGATTTAATTAAAAATTAACAAAAGAACGATCCAACCCTGCTAAGAAGAAATGGAGGCCCAGAAAATTGTCATAACTTTCAGAAGTTAGATGGTAAAGCTGAGAGGAATATACTCCAGTGGCTGAAATCACAGGCTGTTTCAACTGTCTGAGAAACTACTGCCTCCCGCCTAGGAAAATGCGCAGTCATTGTCCTCATTCCCACAAGTCAATACTCACATCTTGATTACTGCATCATAAACCTTGCTTATATTCCCAAGGCTCAATATTTCATCTAAATATCTGAATTATGCTCCCTTAATTGTTGTTGAAAAGAAAAAGAATTTTCCTACAGATATTCATCATAATATTTCTGAATTCACAAGAGACCATTACAATGATTTAGTCTCTGGCAGGAAACTTCTATTTTTTTTTTTTCTTTTTGACAAAAGTCAAATAATGTAAATGCAGGAAGAAAATCTTAGTCAAGAGAACTCCCATGGAAAGTCTGCATTGTTTTTTGCCATGGTAGTTTACCTTGAAAATGGAGGTGGAGAGTGTCACAAGCACCACATCCAAGCATCACATTAAGTATGATTTTTGGCAACACAGAAATATACGGTTGTTCTGAAAGTACTGGAAACATCTGGTTTAAGTATCACAGGTATCTGTAGTGTCTAAGTTCAAAGGTATTCTGCATTCACTTGGTGCGGGCATTTTTTTTTTTTGTATATTTGTGTTCATACACACACATACACATATACACACTGCCATAATTTATACATAACAAATTATACTATATACTCATTAAACTCCTGCTCAGAGATCAGATTACAGCATGGTGACATCCAAAAAAAAATCCTTTGTGTCTGAGTTGGACACATTCTAAGGAACTTAGGTGCTCAGTATCTAGGAACAATCATGAGTAACTAAGGCAACTTCCCACTGCTGAAACTGGGAGGAGCAGTGCCAGTGAAACCAAACCACATTTATTTCTCTGAAACTCACTTTTCATAAAGTGTGTCCTTGAGCTCAGGTCTACTCTAAACAGAGGAGCTAATAGAGTACCTTTAACCTATAACAATAAGGTGTGATTAAGCAGAGTTTCTAATTACCTTTTCTAATATCAGGAGATGTTCTGCTAATTAAGGAAAACATGGATGGTGACATTTTGTTCTAAGCCAATCAATGTTGCACAATGGTGAGTACTGAAGTTTTGTTTCATTTTTCACCTTGGACCATTATGGAAAATCTGAATACTGTTGATGCTCTTAAGATAACTTAAGGTTCACATTTACATGGAAAGAACCCTGGCTGTGGAACAATGGGGAATTGTGGTTGACCTTTTGGGGGAAGAAAAAGTAGCAAGAGGGATTGAGCTGAAACTGAGTGGGAAATGAAGGAATGGAAATGAATTAGTCAGGCTCCTGCAAGTCCTTCAAAAGCATAAGCAGAATTTTCAGGGACAAATCCTGACATCCTGTCTTAGAATATGTGGAAACTCCAATTTAGTGAGCTGCACTATAAAGTACAACATTTGAGGATTTTAGCTCAGAAGCAAAGTCCGGAGGTTCAGTCACTTACATGAGTTTGCATTATGGTTTTTCATTTACAGCTTGGCCAAGAGTTATATGTTTGCAGGTCTCCTACTCCAGTACATAAAAAGCCTCCCTGTTGAAGGGCTGACCAGAGAGACTGCTGAGAGAATTGGGTTTTACTGAGCTGAGAATGACAGGTTTGACCACTGTGGCAAACCAAGATCATATGCAGCACCCAAATATGTAATGTAAACAGGTTTTGAAACACTGTTGTGACTCCAAAAGGCACTCAGTTCTCTTACCTGGCAGTAAGGACAAGGGTATTCAGCACAGCTGAAACAGACCTTCTGTTGTTGGTAGAGGCTTGCCTAAGACACAGCTTCAAAGCAGAATGATAGTAAACATTTTCTAGCAGTGTATACCTATGCAAATCTTTTAACATGGTTACAAAATCAATAGGATTTTTATGAATGTAATAAAACTACTTCTGACTGAAAATCAGGAAACACAACCTGCATCTGTATTGATGTTATTGTGAAAAATGCCTGACATTGCTATGACAGCACTGGGTCAAAGTGGAGATCCTCCCTGGCACTTCTACCTGCTGGCTCTCAGCTCTTCTCCTGGGCAGGACATCAATGGATGGAAACTTTCCATTAATGCAAGAAAGAAAGGAAAAGCCCTTCAGCTCTTCTCACATGTGCAGTCTCAATGAGAAATGTTTAAGCTGGGGTTTTTTTTTTTTGTTCCAAAGAAGCAATTTTAAAATAGGAATAAACAGGTGCTCTGGCATCTCAACAAAAAATTCTGTGATGACTCATTATGATGAAAGTCTGTGCAGAATTGCTTTATTTACATGTATCAGTATGGAAGCCTGTCACACTCACATTCTCTTTCCATTTTTCTGTGAATATCATTTAACAAAGCCCAGACAGTGTGATGATTCAGAGCAAATAGATGTCATGAACTCAACAACTATCCAGCTTTATAGTCAGCAGAGGGACAGGAACATCCATTTCCACATAAGGTATGGATCTAAACCAGTATAGAGGACTATCTCTGTACCTGGGATGGTTTCCCCTCTAATGTCCCCTAAAGGCACTGCAGATTACGAGTTTGGATATAAGCATCTGTGTTGCACAAGTTTAAAGGTGGGAATTATGAATCCCCATTAGTTTTCACTGGATCTGTATCATATCATTTTTCAAAAGGAACATGTGCTATCTAACATGTGCTGTCCACCTCTAAACTACCTTCTTGGATTTCCTCTGATTTCATACAAAAAATAAAAAGAATAAAAAACCAGAGAACCTACAATTGAGTTTAATCTGCAGATTAAGAGGTCACACAGAGAGTGCTCTGAGTGCAACTGCCCTGTGGGCTATTGCAGAACTTAGTAAGTGAAGTGAGAGAGTTAATGCTAAGGAAAACTGGGGCAGAATTTGCTTAAGGTTTGCTTAAGAAAGCTGCATAACGCTGTGTTGGCTGAGCAACCATGGGTAGCTTCAACAAAGTTCTTCCCAGAGCAAAAGATGGGGATGGCTGAAATATCTGAACTGCTGCAAAACACAGATTTCTCCTGTTTCCCACTAGAAGAGACTTATAGCTGCTATGTGCATGGTCTGGAAAGAACAAGGTGCAGTTGGTCTGAATTTGGCACATGAGCACTTAGACCTCTCAAACTGCCACAAAATGTGGTTTCATGACAGGTCATAAAAGAAGAGAAATGCAAACCCACAGTCAGAAAACCTCTGCAAAAGGTCCCTGTTGGGTGGAGAGCTGGCAGCTGGAGTGAACACTCACCCATGCTTCTGTCTGATATTCTGCGTCTTTATGTCAGCAGGTGGGATGGGGCAGCTAGAGCTGCCCTGAGAAGTCCCAGCCCAGCAGAGGGGCAGCAAGCACTCACCCTAACACAGAGCACTACAAGACAGAAACAAGATCTATGCTTCACACTCCGGGTGTGAACTGATGAATCTGCTATTGAGCACCTGCTGAAATACTGCTACCTTGTCTATTCTAACCCACATGCTCTGAAAAAGTAGTCCTCATAGTCTTAGCCTACAAGCAGAGCTGGAAAGATTTACACAGAGGCTGGAGAATGGATACCATAAGTTTGTCTTTGCACTGCCAGGGGATTTCCTTTAAATAGGGAGATTCATTCCCAGATTCCCTGGAGCAAAGCATGACATCTGGAGCAGCCGAAGCATCTGCTTAGTATCCTTTCATATTAACTCAAGCTAAAAAATAGGTTGTTATACTGTCAAACAATATTAATATTCTGCAGTTGTGCTTTATGTTGCTTTTAGGATAGTAGCATATTTTTTTCTGAAATATTTTGCATATTATTTACCAAAGTACCCTCAATCAGTGCAAATGTGATTCTGGGCTCCCATCTGGTTTACACCACTGTAATTTCAATTACTTCATCACAGGAAGTCACTGTTTAATACAACCAAATTAATCAGAACTAAGTCTTGTGTCTCAGCATCTTAGACAAACAGGAGAGTTTGTACATTGCAATTATAAACTGAATTTAATTTAAGGAGGTCAGATTGTTCAATATACCTACTCCCATGAACAGAGAACTCAGAGAAAATTTGTACTATAATATCTCTGAGAACTAGTTGTTACATCTGAATACAAATTATTTTGCAGCAGTAACCCTGCAATTACATGGCTATTGTTGCAGTAAAGGACAATGAGAATTCTTGTATTTCAGTCCTCGTCAGTTTTGTACTTATTGGATGATCTTCAACTATATAATTTTTTGCAATATTTTGTTTGAGAAGAGTGATAGCTCTACATATAGTAACATGGAAAAACATATTCAGATTAAACAGGAGAGAGGACACCTAAGGTATCGAATGTCTGCCTCTACTGTACCTGCCTTTGCGAAAGAACCCTCACCCTTCCACATCATAAAGGAAATTAGATCAAGTCTACATACTTTATGAACGTTTGTCGGTTGATTTTGATCCTCTCCATGAAATTCAGGAAACTGGTGAATGTTTCTACAATATTTCTAGAAACATCTAATTTTCTTACAGGTTTATATGAGAGCAGTTCCTGTGAACCTGCTTTGGGGAATCTGTATTGGTGAAAATAGAGTTGCATAATCCTCAGAGAACATGTTTAAACTATGAGTTCCCTCTAAACTTAAATCGTTATTTTGCAGCTGTCAAATGCAACAGGAAAGTCATTGGTGTAACAGGCTTTTTTTCCCCAGATGAGTACAGGCTTCTGACAAATCACCTTGTTTTTCCTCCCATGGGCAGGGGAAAGAAAGAAACCCATTTTAAAATGACCTATTATAACATAGCCAAAAGCACAACATGGTAAATCAGTCACCATTTCTAGTGTCTGTGAGTCAGTCTTGCCTTTATTGTTCATTTAGAAGCCTCGTTGTTGGCAGCTTTTCCTGTTATTGTCTTTCTGGAAGTACCTGGCAGCAGAAAACGTCAAAAAATGGTGCAAGACTGTTAATCTCTATTGTTGGGTGTTTACTGCTTGGAGTTGGTTGTGCTGTAGCATCTTGCAACATATAACACCATGTTCAGTATCACGCTTTCCTTAAACTGCCTGCTTCCTTTACAGCTCCTCTGTGGCCTTTTCTGTTTTCTGAGAGCAATAGGATGCTTTAAGACATGCTCTATTTTTTTTATTTTATTGCTCTTGGTACAATATCTCCCTCTCTCTCTCTCTCTCAGTATTTCTTAAATTACTCTGGTTGCTACAGCAACCTTAGGCCTCTGCAGGATATTGCTGCAGAAGGTATCTGATATGGTAGAGCTGCACCCAGCGCTGCTCAGCTCTCTCCTGTGCACAGAGCTCAAGGTGATGCTCAGCACCTCACTCCTCCCCTGGGGCTGGCTGCTCCAGCAGCTCTGATCTGTGCCCCCAGCTGCCTTCAGAAATCGGCTGCCTGCCTTTGCCTTTGGCGTTTCCAATTCACAGAAGCAACATTTGCTGTTACAGGAATTCCTAGGCCATTCCGTATCAAATGCTTTGTGTCTCCAGCGCTTGTCTTTTCTGAGAAGTGGCCGCCTGCTTCCAGCCACTGCCTCTGTACCCCCTGCTTCTCAGGGACACGGTAAGAGCAGGCGCCATCTCACAGACACGGTAGCATATTTTTCAGAAAAAGATGCACCACAACAGTTTTGAGGAGGGTATGAAATGAGTGTGGAGAGAAGAGAAACCACGAGCATGCTCTTTCTTCTGGAAACAAACAGGCTCACTTCAAAGGTGCCCTTTGAGAGCTCAGGTTGCACCTTGGTGAGGGACAGATAAAGGAGGTGAGCTCTGAGCCTGTGTAGGACCATCTTCTGTGTATGTTGGCAGTTCTTTTGTTCAAGCCAAGGGACAGGAAAGCCATGCAGAATGTGTGTGACCTCTCACTGAGCAGTTGCCCACACTCCTGGGCACATGCAGACCTCCCTGGTGTATTGTCAGTGCAGACAGAAAGGGCAGAGAGCAGTGCAGGGATCAGTGGTACCCAAGCACTACTCTAAAAGTAACCATTCTGGCTTCAGCGACCTTGCTTTGCTAAGTAAGTGAAGGTAGCTCTTTGCTTTTGCTTTAGTGTCTTCATAAATAACAGGATACTTTTTTACTTTTGTGGAAGACCTTTAAGCTAGTTATGCTAAGCATATTCCAGTTACTAGTGGTTCCAAGTACATTAGAAGAGGGCAGGTTAGAAATTCTGATGAAACAGGCTTTATTTCTATATTAAAAATTTGCCTCATAAGTAAATTCAGAAGTAGACAATTTTAAATACTCAAACCAAAAATGCTGAACTCTGATCTATGCAGCTATTCCTTTGTGAGCCCAGCATAATTTGGATATATCTTTAACTTCTTTTCCTGTACTTCACTTGCACTCTCAGACCTCTGTTTGTTTGACATGGTATTCCATCATGGCATTGTGATAATAAACAATCACAGATCTCCGCTGCCGTGATTTTTAAGGGGTTCTTACGTACCATTTTGTCCAAGAAGCACATCCTCCTATTGACCTCAAAGAGGGTTTCTTTTGAAAACTACTGAATTGAATAAGGACCATGCCATGAAGGACCGTGCTGTTCTGCAAGAAGTATTTCTGGCCTCTCTAAAGTTAGTCATTGTTCCTCATGGAGGCCAAGAAACAGCAAAATCCTTTGTGTATTCTTAATGCATGACTACAGAAGTGCTTCACCAGCAATGAGCTGGCACATACTCAGGAATCACTGAAATCAAGATCTAGACAGCTGTTTTTTGATCAGTCACCTGATCAGGTATCAGTTATATTTCACCTTCAAATGTATTCCTGGGAGAAATGGTTCCTAATATTTTTAAAGTATGATTTTCTCTGACTCCATGGCTCTGTATTTACCTGTATTAAAATTTAAAACCTTGTTATAATCACTATTATAGGAAAGAAAGGTTGTCTACTCAGTGTAAATAAACCATTAATCTTCTCTGTTTCAGAAAAATCCTGTTGAATTGAACAAACATTTACTCAATGATCATAATTATAGTGTATGTCAGTTTATACAGTCCCAAGTGGATTTAATATATGTAAAGCACCTTTAAAAGGCTGCAATTATTTTAAAGACACAAATAAGTCCAGAGATTTAAGAGCAAGATCACTCTGATGGACTGTCTAAAGAAGTAGTCTGCTCCCACCTTTTCGTTCATTTTTGTTTTCAGGACAGATTTTTAAATTCTGCTAATCTCCATTGGGGAGAATTAATTATCATAATAATTTTTGCTCAATTAATGTTAGTGAAGGTACTATAACAGAGATAATTCAATGATTAGTCAGACTCAGTTCATGCTGGTGATCAGAGTCTTCAAGAAGGAAAAGGCCACTAACCTATGTTCTTTTACCACGATCAAGTCACACCAGAAAAACACAAAGGTATTCCCTATTAGACTTTTAACTGCTAAAAATAAGTTGATTCTTACCTTTCCAAAACTCCCTTTCCCAATAGCCCGCAATATTTGAAAGTGGTCAAAGTTAACTGCAAAATAAAGGAGACAAGAAAAGGAAAACAGTTTGTAGCATGCTAAGTCAGAATCAGAAATCAGATAAGAAAAAAATTACAGTGTGTCCAACTAATGTCTTTTTACCATGTGGTGTTCAATTTTTCTCTTAAAACACCAAATATATTTAATAACTAGCAAAGAGGAAGCTTTAAAATATGCTGCATTCATTTTGTTCATCAGTTCATCTTGGACCAATGCCTCCAGTGCCCAGTATCTCCAAAAAGAAACATTTCTCTGTCCTAACCAAGTAAAAACACAAAAGTTAGCATTATGCAGCCATTAGCAAAAACTGCTCAGCATTTTCCAGAAATATTGAGCTCTATTAAAAGGATCCTGAATGATTCAGGTAACACCATCTACCTACTGATACATAATAACATAAGGTTAATATTTTTACAGTAGTTACTCTTCAGGATAATGCCCATATCCCGTTACAGTGATGGAAGCTTGTTCCATGTTGAGCTTGTATGATCATCCTCTACAAAGCTTTCCACCTAATTCAATACATCATGCTAATGTTGTAAGACTATTTCATAAATGTAACATAAGTTTATTTTGAGAGATTTTAACTTGGCAGCAGAATGGATTTACTTAACTTCATGAAAATCTGACAGCACAGCCTGCCCTAGACACTGAAGTGCTTTGCTGTGAGGGTGAGTGAGATTTCATTTCCCAGAAATGCCATTACTATTGGTGTTGCAGGAGATTAAACACAGCATGACCTTCAAATCTCTGTTTCATTGGTAGATCTTGTGGTTTTTTTAAAAATCCAGCAACATACTGAACAAATTTGATGCAAAGTCACTGAAATACAAACACGGCAATGTGTGATACAGTTTTTACACTCACTTGCCAGAAACTAATCACACTTAGAGCTAAATGCAGTGAACCAGAGATGGCAAAGTTCAGTGCAACTTAACAGGATTTTTTTAAATTAAAACTTTCTTATGTTCCTGGCTTTGGCCATGAACCTTCATCTATGTGCCTCTCATGGATGTAACAGTAATTGGCAAAATTGCGGAGACAGACTGTCATTGGAAAAATCATAGAACCATAGAATTGTTTGGGTTGGAAGGGACTTTAAAGATTATCTCGTTCCAGCCCTCCTGCCATGGGCACAGACACTTTCCCCTAGACCAGTTTCTCAAAGCCCATCCAACCTGGCCTTGAACGCTTCCAGGAATGAGGCAGCCACAGCTTCTCCAGGCAACCTGCTCCAGGCCGACACAAAAATGTGGTAACAAGAACAGATACAACAAAAATGTGATTCCCATCAAGAGGAAGAAGAAAATCCTTTAAAACTCATGATACTTTAAATATTTGCCAAAAAATTATATCGTCTCAAGCTAAGCTTTGCATAGAAAGTTGAAAGGTTGATAGATATCAAACCACTAAAAAGGGTTAATATCTTACTTTCTCTGTTGTAATAATATCTCATTTACACTCTTAAACACCACAAAGCATTTGTTTATTTATGCTTGCTTACACTGCCTTCAAGAAAACATGGTTGCTCCTTCATTAGTGCAGCTATAGCAACCTGGTAATTGCTGGAGACAAATCAAACCCAGAGCTGACAGAGCTGAGAGCAGCAGACTTGAGTCTACAGGAAACAAAGATGGTGAAAATAGCAGCTTTAGAATTTGGATAAATAAAAACTCAGAACCTTGCAAAGGATTTATAAGCTGCTTGGAAACTGAAAATTTGGAAAAAAATTTTGTGCTGAATCCTATAAGAACTAGGGTTACCCAGATGTTTGAGAAGCAAGTGCCTGTCAGCAGCCTGCAGCTGAGGTCTCTGCTGACAGTTCTTACCAGGGGGGCTCTCCCTTGGAGTTCTTGCTGGCCAGCATTGGTCTGATGGACAAGATGGTCAGTTCAGCAAAATCACCTTCCACATAAACTTACATCCACTTAAATCCTGTTCCCACCAGCCACCCAAGTGCATGACTGGGCTGTCCAAGATGATGCTTCATTTAGGCAGGAATTCAACACAGTGATGAAAATATTCTAAACAACATGTTAAATTCATTCATTTCTTTGATGGGAAAAATTAATCCAAAAGTTCAGCACAGCATGCTGGTGTTTTCTGTGTCACTCCTCTGCTTTCAAACTTTCTCATGTTTCCTGCCTATTCTGCTAAATTTTTTAACAAGCACATTCCTTAAAAAAAGCTTATTTTGAGTTTGTTCTTTACCTTGCAGTCATTCAGCTGAGTCCAGTTCCCCAAACAAGTGAAAAATTGTTGAAATACTCTGTAATTATCTCAATTTCAGTCACGCTACATTTCGGTAGTACTTGACTATATTATATTCTGAAGCCTGATGTGTTTTGAAATGCATCAGTTTGAAAAATTATTTTGTTTTTGTAAAACTAAAATTAAGCATTTATCTTTAGTTATGAGAAGATTTTTTTATTGTCCATATAACTGCTATTTCTCTGTGCTTCATTCTTTTGTATTTATTGCTCTAAATGACTAGAACTTAATTTTTAATTTGATTTAATTGTAAATTGGACTTCTATAAGAACAAAATTATTAAATGAGGCACTAGACCATGAAATTGAAGACGGATTACTGGAAAGCTAAATAAGTGGTTAAAAATCATTGCCACAACAACTGATGAAATTTTCTTAATTTCTGTTTTTAACTTGAATAGAAAATGGGATGTTACATTTTCATGTCTTCATTAAGAAAAAGAAGATATTTTCTTTCTGTAGCTCACAGTCCCATAAGCCTTATTTAAATTAAGGTACAATGAGTGTAATGTATTTTTTGCAAGAGAAAAAAAAAGACAATTGAAAATGACTGAGGAAATATGTAAACACTCCTGAGCCTGCATCTAAAATGACCAAGGCTTGCAGCAGAGAACTGTGGTTCTCTGGAAAGGGATAATTCACTAAAGTGAGACAATTCAGTCTCTTTTGATCATTCAAACATACTCACAACATTGCAGATTCACAAACTGAGGAATTTCCTCCCTCGGCATGTTAGGAAAGAATAAAAAACAGGCTACCTTGCAGCTGAGACCAAATCCAAATTCACTGAGTGAAACTAAGACGCTTTAAGCACCAGTCCCATCCAGAACAGAGCAGCCCAGCCCTGGTAGGAGTGGAGGGTTGAACTGAGTCCACTGCCACCTTGGTACTACATTACCCGTACATCTCAGGTGTTTTCCTCAGACATACTTAATCTCACACTTTCAAAATTTTTCTCTAATTTTGTTCACCACAATTTTTTTTTTCAGCTTCTGTATGTGCTTTTTTGTCTTTTCCAGTGAAAATTCAATGCCAAAATATTACCTCTTACTCTGAGAAGAATTACAGCTCATCATGACCTCTGTCAATTCCAATGTTGAAAATATCACCAAGGTCAGACACTGTCATTTCCTCTGTGCAACAAGGAGATCGCAAGTATTAAATTCTTGGCCTCCAAAACATGGCATGTCTAGTTCTTGTGGTGCCTGGTGGTGTAGCTAATGACATTTTTCTAGTGCAAAACCCCACTGAGATAATGGTGTGGCTGGCAAAGGACATTTTCTTCAGTGTCAGTAATATGACTATTACTCTCTTGAAAATAGCTTTCTTTGTGCTTTTTACTCAAGAGAAAAAAATCTATTTTCCAACTTTTTGAGCACTTCTTTCATTTTATTACCACACCATACTTTGGAGATCTTACACATTGGCTCTGAATTTGAGTCTGAAATACTTTCAGAAAACAAAATTAGTTTATATTGTCTTCAGAATATTTTACATATAGGTAAGCCTACAGAATGAAACTTATTAATAACCCCATGAGAGAGTTTCTTTCCAGTTTCTTTGATTTTCACTAATTTGGAAAAATCAAATAGTATAATCTTCCCACCCCCGTCTCCCACCTTCATCCCTTAAAAAGTCACCATTAATTCAAAACCAAGAAGGAATATGGAATAAACAAGATACTTTGATAACTAAAAGGCAAAACAGATCAGCATTTATGACATCTGTTTCATGTTATGATATTAGAGCAATCGATGCCTGTTAATTTCAGCAATGTGCTATATATATGCATATCTAAATAATTTATTTTGTTTCTTTCCATTTAGTCATATTCAAATAAACCCTCAATTCATTCCATTGCACAGATTCAACTCACTATTAACAACTTTTAGTAGAAGTATACCTTATTTGAATTAGAATCATAGTTTTGAATTAGCCCCATGTAGAGCATTTTCCAGTAGTTTGATCTTGAACAAATAAAAGCCAGATGATGATAATGGATTTCATAAGCTGAATTATGGGTTTCATCCACTTGCCAGGAAAAGCAAAAAAATGTGGTCCTAACCATTACAGATACTTGGTCAAATATATTAGTATACTCAAAAACGACCAGAAATATCTAGAAGGATGGTGCAGTGGGTTGTGACTGAATTACACATAGGAGCCTCTCTATTGCTCCAGCCTTCTCATGTGACCGTAGACAAGTGCTCCAATAACTTCTGCCACTGTCTGCAGAAAAATGAAACATTACATTGCCAAGCAGCTGTAAAATCAGGTATAGGAATTATCTTAGGATACTTATAGGAAGTAGAGCTCAGACACACAATTGGGAGAGTAGTAAGAGCCAATTCAGGTAATAGTGCTTTATAAATGCACTGTGAAGACTGAAAGCCATTTTTTAAGTGTGAGAAGTCTATCTCAGTGCAGAAGCGGAGGTACAGAAATCAGCAGCCTGATTCAAACCCCACACATCATGTTGTGGCAGAGCTGAGAACAGAACCCAGCTTCCACTTCATGCCACACCATCTCAGGCAAGTCTTCCAAACTGCAGGAGCCCTGATAGAGCAGATGTTTGGTATAAAGCTTTCTAATGAAAGATAAAATAAATATTTCTTGCCCCACTGCTCCCTGAGGATAAAGTATACTTTGGGGAAAATATTAACGTCACAGACTATTGGGCTTTTACAACCATGCTGAAAAAATATTGGATAGTTGTAATGGAAATGCCTATTCTTTTTTTAATCAGCATTACATACAAACTGATATATGTCAAAACAATGAAATATTTTATATGCATTCACCTCTGCTGCATTATTCACAAGTGCTATGCTTACTTGATCAAAAGAAATAAATTTTTCCATCAACAACAGACCATAACGTATTATGTGTTTGATTTATGATCTCACAAAGGAACACAACATTTTTACCCTTTCACTTGTAGTTTTACTGTTTTTAAATATTCTCACATTACACATCATCTGTTCAAGTGTAAATTACATTTAGCTAAAGAGGCAATATGAATATCAAGTGGATTCTAGATACAGCTGATATCTGTTTTCTCACTGCAGCGGAGTAATATTTACTGCATGTATAAATGATTAGTCCAAATACACTCAATAACCATTACCTGAAAGAACTTTGTATATCCTAGAGAAAATATCCAATTGAACATGGCCAAAGCACAGGCATACACATGCTTTGCAGAATGAAAAATAAAGCAGAGGCCTTTCTGGAAGAACTTGATAAGCTAAATAGACTCTTCTTCCCTGGTTGAGTCCCACAGATTTATTTGGACTGTCTGGGAGTAGCCAAAACCAGAACACGAGCGCTAAGGCATTAGGAGGTGTACAGTAAAGCCATATTTCTAACACAATGAGCATTTCAACACATCGACCTTCATTCTCACTGATCTCAAGAGAAAACAGAAACAAAGAGATGTGATGTGGCCCTTAGCCAAAAAATAGATTTTTGTTTAAGTCTGAGCACTGCCTTGCAGGTCTGTTTTGGGGTGGTTTAATGCTTCCTGTTTCTGCAAATCAGGAAAACAGAATAATAACTAAATCAAATTTCCTTCTAGATTTAGCCTGTGTGGTTTGACCTGAGACTCACTGGGTAAAATTGCTATTAGGATTTCAGACTGGTTCTGCAGTCTTCTTTCTATGTCTGCTTTTCAGATGCTCCAGGCTTTTCCAGGGAGAGCCAGAGGCTGTGCTGACAGAACCTCAGCAGATCTTAACAGCCATCAGATCATGTTAAAATTGTCACTGTCCTTCCACATAAAACAGATAAGAGGAGTAACCAAGTAGACACAGTCATATGTATTCAAAACTCATAATAAAATTCCCTGCTTGAGTGGGCATAGATAGGACAAACATGAACAGTGCCTAAAAATTAAGTTAAGGGTCATAAAAGGGTTTGGGTAGTCATAAGGAGTCACATTCCATCATGCTCTGTTCATGGCAAGTGCATTAGTGATGAAAGATACTGCTTAAATTAAGGAAGAAATGCATTTCTGCTGACTGAATGATAAAGCTGGGCTTGTCTTTGAAGTGAACAAAGAGCACAAATCTGCATGGCCTCATAGGTTTCTGAGTAAAATGGGACATTACTATACATTATTCAACTGGGAAACTTAATACTTAGGAAGAGAAACATAACAAAAAAAAAAGTTTCAGAGCTGGTCTTATCTCACTAATCACGAATCATGGTGTTTTCAATCATATTAAGGGTCTTTGTATTTAAATTGCATCATAATATCTCAATTCTTTATGATTAATTAGTGTCTTAGTCTCAATATAAACTGTTTCTAATTAATATTTTTTATAATTATTCAGACTTCATTTGCAATTAGAAAAAAATTAAGATCTTCGTATGCCAAACACATTTTGTATAAAATTCAGCTAATTTTGTTTTGAACTTTACAATATATTTTAGTCTGATTATATTTGAATACTTCCTTCAATCAGAGTGAAACATTTCTGTATTATCAAAAGGCTTTCATTTCAGGACTCTTGACTGATCCAAAGTGGCTTTTTTGCAATAGTTCATTTCTGTATTTTGCTTCCTTGTGAAGCCTCTGCAGGGTGAGATCTTGGGCTGGGCTACATCTCCCTTTCCTAGGTGTCCTCACAGCTTTCATGACCTGAGCTTTGTTCTCCTTGAGCTGGCGGTGTGTTGGGCTACAGGAGTTGTGAACAGGTACAGGATTTGGATCTACAAAAGGGGATACAGGAATCAGATGCCAATACCTTTGAGGAAGTGTCATATCACAGAAGTGGAGTCCAGCTTTGAACTGTGCCAGAATGAAAGCTGAAAAGGTAAATTTGAATTCCGTTCAAACTTTCAAAACCAGCTTTGTTTTCCCAGCATAACGCTTAATTTCCCTAAAGGAAAATAACAGCATTTTGATTTGGCAACAAGTTTAATTATCCATTAAAATTTTTTTCAGGGGAAAAGGTCTGTTTCAAAGAAAAGAAAACAGAGTGACAGAGTTCCTTGTTATCTTCCACCGAGGTCACATTTCAAACAAGACATAGTGAAAGCAACCTTTTTCCTTACTGAAATGGAGAGAAAACCTCAGTACTAGGGTGTTAGAAAAACCAACAATGTAATTTTATTTATAGCTCTCTTATTTCTATATTCTATCAATAAATAGCTGATACCATAGATAAAAGAGTGGGCTAAAGAACTTCTGCTGTGATACATTACAGAAATTCTGATTTCCTTATGTCAAACCTCCACAAGGTAGTACTTCACACGCAATTTAGCTACACATTTGGTGAAATTCACAGAATATTTAGACCATGCATGGTTTGTTCATCAAAAACAGTGATCAAAAACATCGCAAACATCATGGGGTTCTACAGTGTAATTAGTAAAATCCACCTCACATCACATCGTTAAAGAGTGGGGTTTTCCCTAAATGGCTGGGGAATTTTCTGAATGTAAGTTAAAATGAATACTGGAAAGAACTACAACAGCCTACCATTTTTCAAAATGCTATAGAAACAGCAGTCTAAAAGAATTTGGTGAATCAGCTAATAATTCACTCTGTAACAGAAACAAGCATGTGTTGTCACAACCAGAAGTAAAATTGAAACTCTAAAGAAAATTAGCATTTGAAAGAAACCAAGCTGCTAAGTAAAAAATACACTAGGCCTGATTCTCAAAACTTTTCTTCCCCTTTAATTCTGCAAAGGAACATGATTGTATTTCTAATGCTATTCTGTAAAAGCTGTAATAAAAACTAAGAAGAGATTTTGCATTCACAAGGAAACTGCGACTCCTTGGTAAACAAGAATCTGTTGGAGCCCAGCATCAAGTAAATATTTCTCTCCAGAGCTGCTTATGCCCCTAATAATCCAAATTAAAATGATACTGCCATTAAATACATTTATTCTGAAAAGTATATCAGGCAGACACCTGAAGCCTGTAAAACAAAGTTTTCTCCTTGGACAAGTAGAACAGGCTGCAAATCATTACAGCTTTTCTCTGAGAGAAGTTTAAACTGAAACTGCTGAATGCCTCAAGACCCTGTCTGAGAAATCAGAGGTATATCACCCAGCCAAAAATCAAGAAGACATCTGATGCTTTTAGGGATGTGGGTATCAGCTTCTCTGAGGCCCTGGGAGGGATTTTTCTGCCAGCCACCGAGGTCAGCACACAGTCCCAGAGCTGCAAACTGCAGCAGGATTTTGGTGTAAGAGCACAGTCATTAGTTGTTGCCTAAAGTCTACTGAAAGGTTGCCCCATGGCAGCTTTAGTAAGGGCTTCACCAGAAACACCAGCGACTGCAGGGGTTGCTGTTACTGTTATCCTGTGGAAAACCAAAAAATTTGTTGCTCTGTGTTTAGGTACTGCTTTGCTCCACAAGAATTTTAACACAGATTGGATGAAATTAGCTATTCTTTCTGAAGGACTGAGCACAAATAGGTGTTTACTGGCAAAGATTAATTGTACTGATCAGGAGAGCTCTTGTGGCTGCATATCTCTCCCAGAGTGTTTCTTGGGAGCACTAGATTAAAAAATAAAGTTAATTTTCATATCTTTATGCCTCTTTAAAACTAGTCCAAATTTTTACCATAACAATTCCTAATTGGAGATTTTAGTGTGCTGCCTCTGTCTTCAGACAGGTTACTCTGTTTTGGAGGCATACAGCAGCACTCTCAGGTGGCTGGGGAAAAAAAATTTAATTGAAAAGGTGATTCTTGCCTGTGATGGTTTGTGTAAGCAAATGCAGGAAGAGATGAAAGGAAAAACTCTTCTTTTCAATAAATAATCTCAATCTGAAGGATACAAAGCAATATGAAAGTTCTGTTCTTTTGAGTAAAAATGTGATTGCAACTCCAATGAAAGCAAACAGAAAGTTACCTAGTTTTGGAGTCTTTCTCATCTTTTTGCTTTGTTCCTTCTTTCCATTTTTTCCTCTTTTTTATTGGAGAAGGAAGTGAAAGAACTACAAAATCAAAAGGTCTTCACTGGTCTCAACTGAAATGAAAAATATCTGAGTATTGATTTGTGATGATTTCTGCTTTACTATTTTTGCTCTCTGTGTCTGTATAGAGTGTGTGCATTTCTGATTTTTTTTTCTGAAATGAGAACATTTTCGAGAAATTCTAATTTTCATTTTGCTTTTGGCTCTTTACAGGAAGGATTTCTATTTTCATGCAGTGTAATAATGAGAGGAAACAGACAATATTTATATTTCCCAACACCAGAAACATAACTTATATGCTTTAGACCCTACACATGTACCTATTTCTCTCAAAGACCACCTCACCAACACTGTATTTTATCCCTTTATGATCCTTTTCATGTGATGTTTTGACAAGAGCAGATCATCCAGGTAAAAGGCTTGCTCTCTGAAAAACTGACAAGAAAATGAATCAATCACAGAGACACCATGTCTGGCAAGCTGCAGACAGCAGGAACAGAGGAGAGCACAAGCACCCCTTTTGCTGGCAGTATGGGTGTTTAGACTGGATTAAGCTAATTGTGCCACCTTATGATAAACCTACAGTGGTGGTTTTGTTAGAAGTCAGGTTTCAAGGGTGGTGGAATGAGATGGTCACCTTCACAGGGAAGTTACAGCACTTATTAGTACAGAATTTATGTATTTTACTTTAACTTTGCATTGCTTTTTGGAATAGCTTTATATCAAAGTAGAGATCAAACTCTGATCCCTGTCACATTAATATGTACTGACGCTAATATTAGCATTTTTTCCTCACCCACAAGTGAGTGCAGGGAACAAAGATAAAGACTAATTTAAAATGATCTGCTAAGCAGGTCTTTTGACTTTGATGGCAATTCCAGCAAGGCAACAAATTAGCTTTCTTAAAATAAGTAGGAATAATAATAAACATCCTATGTCAGAAAGATTTAAGCTAATACAGACTAAAGTACAATTACTATTATTTGAAGGCAAAGTTATTCATTTAAATTAATGAATTTTAAATTGTTTCATATTAATAAACAACAACAAAAAGAAGGTCAAATATTGCTGTCAGAGCTAGGCAGAAGATATAAGGAACATGAAATGTGTGTTATCATTGCAAAAAGCCTGCTGGACAATCTAGTAGGGATCAAGCCCAAATTCATAGCATGTCCTCATTGGCAGTGCAGTACAAAACAAGAAAGAATGACTCTGTTTAACGTCACCACTGATGATGTGAGCTGCAGAAAAATTAGCGCAGACAATAATATGTTTTAGTTGTCTCTTTTGGGGGATAATGAAAGATCTTCTGAAATCCTGATGATGACTAATGGCACAGGCAATTACCAAGGTGAAGCTCCCTTGACAAATACCTAAGATTTAAAACAGCAGCAGCTGAGACAGCTTAAAAGGAAAAAGACAAAATATGACAGTGGCTAGCATGAATGGAGGACAATACTGCAAAAAGTCAACTAAATTTATAATAATTCTTGTCCCAAGGTATCATCAACTGAAAGGCAGGTTCAGAAAGGGGTAGAACTAGTGCACAATGAGGGCACAAAGTGAGAAAGACTCAGACTGTGACTAAGAACAGAGATCTGTGCAGAGCTGACACTCTTTTAATGCTACTTCCATGCCTATGGAGGTGGATGTTCACTGATCTGATCAGTCTGAAAAGGTGATACCATGGAACGAGAGCAAGAATTTGAATGCTTATGATGGGCCTTCAGCCTAGATGGTCTTGATTGTGTGGGTCAATTGTAATCTTTCAGCAGTCTAATTTTAAAGAAACCCTTTTCAACATTTCATTATCTTCTGCTACGATGTCTGGTTAATCATCCATCAATTGAGCTAAAAATCCTCAAACAACTGGATTTCAAATTCATGGGTTTTTACTGTTAGATTTAACAGAACAGCAAAAAGATTTTGGAGTGCCAAATCTACCACCTTTTTATAACAAAGACCAAATAACAATAGATTGTTCTGAAAAGCCTGCAACAGCTGATCAGGGATTTTACATATTGGTGTATAACTCAGTGCTATGAAAAATATCATCAGAGGTCAGATGTTCCTCTGGATGGACCGAAATATGGTAACAATCCTCACCTTTGCTAAATAACTGACATTGATGTCTGCAAATGACCAGAGCCTGGTTAAAACAATCCTGCAGGTTGGAAAAGACTTGCTAGTAGCTGAAAATACACAAAGTGTGGTAGGTATGTTCACTTCTTGTGCACAGGATTCAGTGTGACTGGTCACGTGGAGCTGGCCACACAGAAATGGCCACACCCCTCTAAGATTCTATGAAAGAACATGATTCTCTCCATATTTAGACTGGCACTGAAGCTATGTGACATGAATGACTGCAATTATTAGGTTATTATTAGGTTTGATGCATTGGTCAACAGTGCAACTGATGTAAGCCCATAGCCTTGACCTCACTGTCACACAGAAATGATCAGGATTTAGTCAGGCAGTGTCAAATCTTCAGTATAACCATAGGTTAGTTTATCATAACAGAACTGATTTGGCTGCTTCTGTGTCCTGTTAGCATAGAGCATTCAGGTAAGCTATTTTCCAGTAGAAAGGTTTATTTTCATTGACTCACTTGGCTTAGTGGAAAGTAATTGAACTTCTCATCCATGTATCCTATTATAACCAGCAATTTATAAAATATTGCTATTATAAACTCACAAGTCAGTGAATTATTTTTATTTTAAGATCAGTGAAAGTGTCAATTAAAGATCCTTTTTTGTTGCAATGAAAACAGCTTCATTTTGTGACAGGACAGAGATTTTGGTTCAGAAAACCCATTAACTTAGTAGCACCACTGGAAGCATCAGAAGTCATCAAGAAACAATTGAATTGATGTGCTGGACCTTATCACAGCCAGTGAGTAGCACGGAAGCCTCTGAGAGTCTCCTTGCTTTTCATAGCTCTTTCAAAAGACATTGACATTAAAACTGTAGAGAAAAGTTTTAGGAGCTGCTCCAAGGTAAAATGCAAGAGCTTTAGTAAATGATAAAACACAATATTCTTCGGTTGAGAAAAGAGAATTTCTGATTGACCATGTTGTTCACTTATGGATGAGCTGACAAAAACAATCTCTGAAATCATTGCAAGGAGAAACCGGTTGACAGGTATAAGCAGCAGAAAAGACACTCGTCGTGAAAATGTATTGCTACAATATAGAAAATCTAAATTTCACTTTACTGTAATAGACTTCCCTGTGAGATCAGGATACACATAATAGACTATGAAGCATCTTTTTCAGCTGGAAAGTGGGAATATTCACCTCCCTCAGAGTTTCTGTGAAAATAAGCTCATTAATAACTGAACTGGAGGGCTCTCTGAGGGAAGTTGCTATGGGAATAAAATGTCAAATATCAGTGTACCAAACTGTTTTCTCCTGCAATAAAATTTATCAGAGAGATCTCCAGGTGAAGGGAAATTCTCTAAATGAAGTTAACAACAAAATTCTCAGTGAGACATCCATCAATCTTATCCATGCAAAGGTTTCTGTAATTCCCAATGTGCCAGGGGAAGCTAATAAACCTCTTTGCTCTTGGCTCCTTGGGGCAGCAGCTCTGAAGCACTCTTCTTGCAGATCAGGATTTCACAAAATGAGTCTTGGTGCTATGTTTATGGGAGGTTAGGGGCCCATGTGAAGCAGATTTTATTCAAACACCTAAACAAAATATGAGTTGTTCACCTTTTCTTCTAAACTGAGAACCCAAGACATGAGGAGTCTCTCTCCAGAACTGAGTCTTGAAGAATTATCTCTTCTATTTTTAACCACAACTACAAATTCAATACTTGGGTTGAGCAAGGACACTAAAGAGTCAGACTGATTCCCATTCCAATTGGGATTTCCTCCCGCTGAGTGATTTTAACCCTAACCATCAGCATGGGCTTCAAAGGAATGGTGCCAGTTCTAAGTGTGCCTGGAGTGTCCCTTCCAGCTCCAGCTGCTCATGGCAAATCCAAGCCATAGCCTGGGCTGGGGCTGTGGGATCCAGCTGCAGGCAGTGAGGCTGCACAGCAGCAGCTGAGGGCAGAATGGGGATTGCAAACAGGAAAAGCTGCTTCCCATCATGGAAAAAGGCAGTATTTAATTAAATTAACAGCCCGTGTAGTGAGTACATTTAAGGGCCAGATCTCCAGCAGAGGAGCATTAAAGGAAGTTTCAAGTATCCATTACTGCCTGGCCACAAAGTAGCACCTCAGAGTCCAGCAGAGGCTAGATACCTCTTAAACTGGCCAGATTTCTACGGACTGTTTAAATAAAAGATGCAACACCCTTTTAAGAGGGCTGACCTCCTCCATTGATTCTGTCAGCCTACCCATAGTTATCTATCCTCTGCAGTTAAATGACTTTCACTATGTACTTCAGAACTCAAGCTGTATTTTACTCGTAGGTCTTGTAAGTTTTTTAAACTAAATTACACTTCTTTAAAAAATAACTAAATCCATTTGAGAGATGGAACCTCAAATTCCAACCTCTGAGGTTGTAAAGGGACTGACCTGAACTCAGCTTACCAATTCTGATTTTTATAGTTATCTGAATCAGGAAGAGACTTCTTTTTATTTCTAGATAGGCTTCTCAATATTTCACTGTGTGAATCATTTACTTTCATAAGAATCGCTCCACTTTGTCTGCCATTTTGGGGGAAAGCAGGTCTCCCAAAGGCTTTTTTACTTACATGCTCCAGACTAAACTCTTCTTGATCAAACATGATCAATTTTTTACAACCTCTGATGAAGCAATATCTTGAAATATTAGTTAACATATTAACACCTTTGTATACCTAATTTTTTCTGGCTGTTTCTCTTCAGGGTATATAGAAAGGGTAGGGAAAAAAACTGAAAATAACAGCTATCCTTAATTCATAAAAACTTCCATAATTTCAGTGCAATGCATATTTCTTCATCTCAGTGTTTACAGATAAATATTTGATGATGGAATGGGTAGTTTTTCTGCTGACATTGAAAAAGATGGGTTAACTGCTGTACATAAAATGACCACCTAACTGCAGAGGTATTTTTACTTGGAGCTGAGGATTTGTTCTCTCATCATTGTGCTTCTTACCTCTGAGATACTTAATCCCTGTACACTTATTTACAAGTAGTTTATAAGTATGCTTATTTACACTCCACAAGCAATTACACCAAAGCTGATAGGACCATGTCTTGCAGAAAACAGTAAATACGAATAAAGAAATCAGGTACTTTATCTTACCTATGCACTGCTAAGATTAGGAGTTGCCCTTGTTTCAGCTGGAATACAGTTAATTTTCTTCTTAGTATCTAGTACAGTGTTGTTTGTTGTTATTATTATTATTGTTACTATAATTATAATTTACTTTATTTCAATTATGTTCTTATCTCAACCCACGAGTTTTACCTTTTTCTGATTCTCCTCCCTATCCAGCTGGGGAGGGGGCAGAGTGAGCAAGCAGGTGTGTGGTACATAGCTACCAGCGGTGATTAAACCATAACAGAAGTGAAATACTAAAGTCTTCAAGCAAAGCAAACACAGATACACTTATGAAACAAACCAAATCCACCTCAGGTCAGCTGGTACAGGGGTGACAGAGGAGAGGAGGAAGACTTCAGACCAACCACAATTCCCAGGTTGTGGCCGGGGGTTGGCATTAACAGCAGAAGGTCAGTAGACTCTAAGCCACAACACAGATTTACCTCACATCACCACACAATAGGAAAAAATAAAAATATTCACTTGGTGAAACAGGGTGGGTAGCTGGCAGATATTAATGGAAAGAACATAAGTTCTAATTTTAACCACAGAAGTTATTAGGTGCAAAGCACAAACAAATAGTGAGCTGCAGAGGATAAAATTGCTCAATGTAGCAGAAGGCTTGTTAGTGCCTGAAAAATTCAGTGGCACTAAATGTGCTTATACCAATTCTGTGTAATCACAGAAAAAGAACCTCAAATAAGTTTAATTATAGATGTTAGATGAAAATAATGAATATTGGTGACTCAGTTCTAGAGTTCCCTACTGCATACACTGGGTTTGTTTTGATGAGAGTAAAGTATATAAAAAAATATCTGTGTACATATAGAGAAAAAGAAAGAGAGAGAGACAGAGACAGTCTCTAAAAATATATGTGTATCTGTACATATTTTCTTAACTAGAATAAAATGGCAAATCAATATATCAAATCTTCTTCTGGCTATCCATGAAAATAATATTAAACAACCTTGGCTTCTTCCCAGTACAGAATGGAAAGCTTTCAACACAGCAGAAGATACAGCTGTGGGGCTTGTTTGGTTGCTTTGGGTTTTTTTATTTACAGGTTTTGAAAAGGACTGGAAATCAGTTTCATATCACTAAAGACTAGAAGAAACATATTATGTATGTCAGCAGTCAGCGATCTTTCTCAGGTGCTCTGCTGGGTGTATTCTTCTTTTCCAAATTGGAATGTAGCACTGCAGGAAGATCTTTACAACATCCAGGACATCCTGTCACTCAAAAATTCAGGATGTCATTGATCCACATATGTCTGTGGATCAAAAGATGTATATGATCTACCTAACAGAGGAAGGTCAGAGGGCTGAGAGCAGCCTGTAGATACTCATTAGTATTTGTATGCCCAGGGAAGCATTTAAAATTCTCTGCATCTCACAAATGAGAAAACCGAATGCCACAATCTCTTCTCTGTAATGGACAGCTACCACAGTGAAAGGGCTGCTTCTATTAATGCATTTAAAATCCATGGCTGTGCTTCATCCGACACTGCGGGGACAGACTGATGGCTCCTGCCTTAGCAGACTCAACGACCTGAAATCAAGGCAGGACTCGGCATAAGTGCTTGAAACCACTGAAAACATGGTGAAATCTCTTCACTGCCACATATTACTTAATCTTTTCTAAACAGCAGACATAACCTCTCCTCACTCTCAGAAAAGCCTTGTGAAAGCCACTCAAGAGCAGATGCTATCCTAGCAACAGCTGGAATTTGCCTAGCCACCAGACAAGCTCCACTTGGATGTCCTGCCTCCCACAGCCACAGCCAACACCTTTGAACCTGATGTCCAGTCCTCTTCCCAAATTATACTATTAAAAAAAAAAAAGGGAAAAAAAGACAGTTTGGGTGATTGTAAATAATTTTTTTTTGCTATTTTGAAAGATGCTCAGGCAGCTTCTCTCTTCTCCTGTTCATCAATAGAGAGCTCACTAATTCCGAAAGAAAAACAAATGCTCTGCTGAACGTTTGGATCAACAGCAAGTGTTAATTGTTCTATGACTCCTTTCCAGTAAAATCACACAGCACTTAGTGTTGACAACTTTGTTCAATAAAGATCAATAAATCCTTCAAGAAAGTCTTTCAACATTGAGATTTTTATGGAGAATTTCACATAAAAAATGTATTTCTCTTTCTAAAGTATTTTCATCTGCAATTATTATTTGCACCATAAAAAAACCCTAATTTTCAAGCTAATGACTTAGTTTGAAAATTTGAGCAAGAGATCATAAAGATATGTCACAGGGCAGAAAAAGATGTGGCAATAAGGGCATAATTAGCACATAGTTACTGAAAAATCACATGCCAAGGCTGGGCAAAGAATCCCATGAAACTGCATAAAACTTCTGGCTAATCTGTTCCTCACGTTATGTCCAAACTAATCTCAATAAAAGCTAACTTTGTTTTACAGCAATTCCCCACACATAAAACTGTATTTCTGTAGTTTTCACATGCTAAAAGGGTCAAATATGAAGCTGGGCTTAAAATAATTACCTTTTCCTACTTCTTAAGAAGGATCTTTTGATGATCTCTTGTTGTTTGACTTCAAGCTCAGTGTAGCAGTTCACAGTGCTTAAGATGTGATATTGCCCCAAAAGCATTTGCAGGCTTTACAGCTTGGACAAAGATTTATCTAAACCTTACCCCAAAAGGTACAAAATCAATCTTCATAACATAATGTGAAAGCAATCCAGGGGGAAGTGGAAGATAGTTTCAGAAAGGTGTGAAGGACACTCAGGAGGCTGATGGTGATTTTGTGATTATACTGCATCTTTGTTTTAACAAGGTAGCTAAGAAAAGTTCTCATCACTCAGCAAGGGAGATGGAACAATATCAAAAGGAAATAATAATTACTGGAAGGATTAACTTAGTTTGCATTTTTGTATCTTAAATAAGGAACAGCAGGTGTTCCCTTATCACTGCAAAAATAGGAAAAAGAAGGAAAGTATTTTTTTTCCACTGCAGCAGACTGCCTTGTAGTATATTTATCTTACTAAAAACAACAGTCTTTCTTACACAGAATAGTATTAACAATAGAATGCTAAAGTCAGTGCTCTAATCTAGTCAGTATCAAACCAAGAAAAACTGGCAGGGCAGAAAAGTACATCAGGTGTAGAACCTATCTAAATGTTTCTAAATTTCAAAGAACTGGAATTTATATTTATTTCTAGAAAAAAAAGAAGAAAAAGAAAGAAAAAAAAAAAGAAAATGAGAAATAAAGTGGAAAGGAACTCAAAATCAGTAAAAAATTACCAGACAGAAGTTAAAAGCACTGATTTAATTCATATTTTGAGTCAGACAAACAAACAGTAGAGTAGATTTCATGAATATATCTAAATCAGCTTTTTTCATAATAGACCAAAGCAAAAAAAGTTTAATGAAGTATAAAATAGAGAATTTCATATTATGTTGTGATATTATGAAAAAAAATATTTATGGGGATATAAAATTTGGGAACTAAATTTCAGATTCATCAATTGTGTTCAGTTATCATTAGAACCTCAAAAACCCGTGTAAATAAGCTGCTGCCAACCCTAGTAATGTTTTCTAAGAAGGGTTCTTTCAATTTAAAAGGAAAATACCTTTGTCTTAATTGTGGAATGAATGAAACTTACTTAGGTGTCGACATTGAACTTAATAGCCATATCAGAAAATACAATACAACAATTCTAAGAACAAAAGTACTACAGTATTTGATACTTTTGTGTCAAGACCCATGACAGCAATCATAGAAAAGGGGTGTAGGAGAAAAATTGTTCCTAAAGGATCTTCCGTTAGTTGTAGCAGGAATAAATCATATGCAAAATTGGAAGAAGAATCTTGATGGACTCATTACCAGTGAAACAAACTGAAATCACAGAACCATACAGTTTTTCAGGTTGGAAAAGACCTTTGAGATCTTTGAGCCCAACCTGCCAAGTCCACCACTAAACCATGTCCATAAGGGCCCCATCTCCAGTAAGCTTTCCTTGCCAGGCTGGAAAATACAGAAAGCTGATTGCCTTTAGAAGAGAGGTGGTGAATTAAGAAGACTTTTAGGAACACCTTTTTGCAGAGTTCAAATTTCCAGCAATCAAAACCAGAACTGTTCAGTGACCTCACAAATCCTGACCTGTCCATTCAGACTGGTACATTTGCTTATTAAAATACACATGTTGATGAGAGCCAAAGTGGAAACTAAAGAGTTAAAGAAGATGTCAAACTGAGCAGTTGAGGGACAACTGCATGTAAATGAATCTTTGGAGTGGAAAATAACTTATTTGGGAACAAAAGGAAGGAAGTCCTCATTTCTGTGATACAAAAGTACAACCCTACTCATATCCTTGTTGATGGATATTTGAGGTGAATGTTGACTGCCTAAGGGAATAAACCAATGTATAATAAAATTATTTTTCTGAGGACAACTTGAATTCACGTCACATGCGGCACTTTCATTATATTTGTCAGATTTAGTAAGTAAGGAATCTGAAAGAGAAAGCCTGGTAGTACTCACCAGTGAACAGATGCCTTCTTTCTTTCCTCTTTCCTCCAGAAATATGTGTTTTGTAAAGGTACAATACTATACTGTAGTATATAAATAGTATATATGTTGGCGTAACTACAAAAAGTACTGTATACATGTGATGTATAATTTAAACAGTATAATGTTAATTCCTAAGAGTTTAAAATTAAATAAAAGTATGTTCCATGAAATACTGTATTAAGACAATCAGTTCTAGGTCCTGATGAACATATTAATGCTCAACATCCTCTTGTTCTTGGAAGGTGTAGGCATCTTGGGCCTCACCAGTGCCCATCTGCAGATACAGTGTGATTTAGACATACATTCCTGATAAAGGAAATAATTTTCTGGGATCAAGTGCAGCCAAATAAAAAACAGTATTATTCTTCAAAACATTTAATGTATTAGAGACTGCACCCTAGAGAGTAAACCTTCTTTAACTTCTTTAACTGCTCTTCTTTAACTATAGGAGAAAAAAAACAAGACAATTGACTGTTCTTTTTCTGCTAAGATCCTATATTTTCTATTCATGCCAAATTTCAACTGAGTCCAAGGGAACTCAGGGTATGATTTAAAGAAACAACTTTTATTGATCTTTTCAGTTTTTTATGTTTGCATATTAATAATCTTTTACTTTTTCCTGTTGCAGGGAAGCTTACACACACAGTGTTCACAAGTACAACAGCAAATTAGGCAGCAGTCCAACACGGGCTTACATTAGGCAATAAATAATGTCATTCAAGGTAATCAGTGTAACTAGTTCATGAAACTAAGTAGAACTAAGATCAAGAGAAATCGCACCCTCTGATGCGCACACTGCTTAACTACCGCTACTCTTCCCCCTCCAAAAGTCCAGGCTTTTCCTGCTGAGTTTGGTGGGTGTGCCCTGCCTTTTGTTCCTTCCCCTCACGTGTTTTACCCTGATAGGATGCTGTGCAGCTCCTCTACCAGACTGAACTAGAAGTTGTCCTTTTTAATTGAATATTCTCTCAGAAATTTTTGCTTTGTATTGATTGATGTCAGTAGCAACATTTTCTTTTCCACACCTTTCCAATCTTCTCAGCATTAGCTCACTCTAAGTCAAAACTTTGTGAAACCTCCAAAATAACTCAACAATCTATCCTCTATTCCACCCTTCAGTGCTTAGTCACAGGTGTCACTGCCCACCAGGTTTCGCTGTAGGAAGGTTTCGCCTTCTGCCTTCCAAGTTTGCTTTTTAATGAGAAAGCCCGGAAAGAGTGAGTTTTGTGCTTGGCCAACAAAACCCTGCCTTCTTTGATTTTATTCCCACATTCAGAAGATACTGTACGAAGACAGTTCTGGTGCGATAGGACCTATTTTGTCTGAGTATCTGTGAGCAAGATCCTAATTCCTTACTATGTTTTTTTTCCCAAAGATTTTCTTGGCCGTTTTCTAATTCAGTCAGGTACAACATGTGATTCCAGGCTGAACTTCATTCATTGGACAGACACTATGGTACCCAAGGTTCACAAAAAACTGCATCCCCCCCTCTAGTAGCTCCTGCTGGCTTTGTAACCCACATTCACAGATCCACATCAAGGAATTTTTTCACTTTCATGACAAGTGCTACCCATGACTAAGTGTCTGTCACACGGCAGCCAGGTGGGAGGAAGTAGATCTGTCCCTCCTTGTTCTATGGGGACCCATCAGATCTTTTGAACTCTACTGGAAGTGAAGCCAATATTGAGGATTACAGTCAGTTTAATGTCTCTGTACATTTAAAAACCATTTATCCTGGGAAAAAAACCCAAACATTTACTTCTCAGATTCCCCTTCCATCATTCAGCTTTTCCAGTAATTCACAACCCAGATCTCTGAAAGCCTGCTCTTTGACACAGAAAACAAGTGTAGCACAGCTGAAGGAGCCAAGCCTTTTCACTACAAGCAACAGCTGTGGGCAGAGATGGGAGACGAGGTCTGAATTTGCGAAGGAGGGATTGAAAAAGCAATTGTGTTGAGATTGAGACAATAATCTTGTTTTTTCAGAGTTTATTTCATAATCAGAACTTTTCCTGATCTTAAATAGGAGTCTCTAAGATTATCTTGCTTGATGCTTGGTTAACTTTTAATTAATTATACTTAGTTATAGACAAAAAGCCTATTTTGATATCCAGGCACAATTCATACTGCAACATGGGTAAAATGTTACCTCTCCTGAGCACTTCCTTCATAACAAGCCAAAAAGAAATTCCTTAACACTCTCTGAAGTAGGTGTCATACCAAGCCCTTCTACAAATTTTAGAATTCTACAAAAGCAACAGCAAAGACTTATAGGATGCCTTTGTTTAAGATGGAGGTCCTGACAAGGATGTTTCCATCAAAACAGAAAATTATATCATGGAACTGGAGTAAATATTATTAGGAAGGATCTTGAAAATTTATCTGGTCCATCTCTAAGATATTACTGGCAGAGATTTTGTTGAATGTGAATGATGTAAAGTAAAGTAAAATTGGCAAATATTTTAGCTCTTCCTGGAAAGAATCTTAAGGATCTTTGTTCTAATCCTGACAGTGTGAGGTAAATCTGATATTGCACAATTTTAGGGCATTCAAATGGTGGAACAGAGATGCAGCTCATTTGAGATAAAAAGAAGCTAAGATGAAAGTGCCAGATTGATCTTCTTTAGAGTTCCCCGTAAAAAAAGGAAAACTGTGATACAGTATTAGACTTCACCTACAACTTTCATTTGGTGTCTGAAGAGGTCCACATTATTTGTGTGCATTGTACCAAAGCCTGAGTCAGGATGATAAGGGCTGATGGTGGTTGCAGTGTCACCATATTCCTTCTGAACCTCCTTCGGCACAGACCATTTAGACTGTTGACAATATTTTGGCAGTTGGTGTCTCTGTGGTTGCCTGAAATTGTCATATTGTTATCCTGTGCTCTCCTTTCTGCCTGTATTCTCCCACTGTCTCATATCATGCTGTAAGAGTAAGCTCAACACTGATCTACTTTCTTCTGTGATTGTACAGACACCAGTATTAGGGTTTCTGAAGTGTTTTGCACTACACATAATGATGACTTCCTGTCTAATGTTCAATAAATAGAAAATAAAATTGTATAAAATTCATCATGGTCATAAAACAAAAGATTTAAAAATCCAATGGTCTGGATCTAATTTATCTAAAACATTGATATTCAGCATAAAATAATGCCTTTGACAGCTGTGGTTTTCAACAAAACTGCCTTAGAGCAGTTTTTAAATCACATTGTGATATTCTTATCCAAGTCAATTCTAAAGGGAACTGGAATATTCATCTTTGCAAAGAAAAAATTAAAATGCAATGTAGCACACCATAGAACTTCCATGCACAAACTAAAAATCCAGCAGAAATATTGATCCCACATGATGTTTGCTACTTTCTCTAACAGAAGGTATTTAGATTCCAAACCCTTTATTTAACTGTTCTTTAGGGCTGTACTTTATGGTACAAGTAGTTTGAAAAGAGTGTGTTATTATCCTCGTGATTGGAGATGTGTGCAGCAGCTCTGTGCCTTCATCAGACGTTATCCATTATAGCTCGGTGGCAGCAGGATGATGAGCACTATCATATCACTGACAGTAACTGGACACTGCATGCTCTGTTCTCAATCTGACTCATTTTGACATTTAACCATTGCTTTAAATTGCTTCCAAGAAAAACTCATTTTTCATTTTTCTCTATGTCACTTTGTAGTTCTTCAGCTTTCACTGCACTTTATATATAAACTCAGCCATTATGCTCAGAATTTAACTACCTGAATCCATACTAATTGCAGGCATTTTTCTTAGGCTCTGCATCTGGGTTTTAGGCTTTTAGTACAAGTCTTTTCAGAAGCTGTCCATTTAATAATGATGTTTTCTGACACTCACCAACAATTTTAAATCCTTCATTTAAGCTGAAGGCTTTTCTAAGGAGGAGAGGTAGAAATCAATTTTAAATTACAACTTCAGACTGGAGGTTTAACTCCAGAGGATTGATGCTATATTCTCTAGTGCAAAAGATTTCCATTGAGCTCTGCAGTTATGACACTACAGCAGAATAAAGCCTCCTGACTCAGGCAAGGAAGTGAGACTTCAGCACTTCCTTGGAGTGAAGTAGATACATAAGATCTATAGTGAATTGGGGTCTGGCCACGGAGAACCAGCCAAGGCATGGTGCTATGCCTCATTTCCCATACAAGACTACACTACTGAGGCACAGCCTCTCACAATGACCTCCCACCGTGGGGGGTTTGAGCTCTGAAGCTTCAGGGTGCTCAGTGAAAGGTTCTCTGGAAATATATGTTTACTTTCAACGTAAAGTCATGTACTACAAAAATAAAGACAAGCTCTTTAAAAGTTCAGTACATTTATTTCTAAAACTGTAGCAAAGCTGAAATTTTAAGCCCCAAATAATCAAACACCACTGTCATATCACTTGGCAGAACCAGCTTCTAATTTCTAACACTGTTTCTTATCCTTCCCTCTGTATCTTCCACCACAATGTAGGCAAATACATTTTTCCTGTTTGATAGCAGTAATATCTCTCCTGAGTCAGCTCTTTTCTAAATTACTCTTTTCGACTATTTCATTTTCACATTTTGAATATGATGGAAATCTTAACTGAACATAGTCAAGCAAATCCAGCATGAAAGACACTCTTTACAGTCACTAGGTTATTGCTAATATATTCATTACTTGTGATATTTACTGAGAATTTGCAGGGGACATTTACCAATGGTGAATATTACCCTTACTCTTCTATTGCCATTCTTGTGAACTTATTGCTGTTTCTGAAAAGTTGAGCATGAGGAAAAATTTACTTCTTTGCTCTCCTGATATTAGTACTGGATGTACATATTCAGGAGAGGGTAGCTGTCGTGAGAATAGGAAATATTCAAGGTGAGGAGAGTCAGGCTTCTCTGCTTAAGTAGTATTAACCAAAATAAAACTGTTTTCCTTTAACCTGAATTGACTACAAAATTTGGTTAATACCCAGTTAAAATGCTTTATAAATGTCTGAAAAAATGTTATAGTTCCACACCATATAAGTATTTAGCTTTGATAAGAGGTAGTGATGTTGCACACCACCAGACTTAGTTCTCTATCCAACCTATAGAGCAATAAAAATCAAGAAATGAAACTTATTTTTCTGTATCTTTATAGAGTACAAGGTCTAGGCAAGCAAAGGGTTCTGTTCCCTGGATTATTCCTAGCTGTTGTGCTTTAACCTAGGCTAAGAAGAAAAAATTAGAAAAATACAGCATGGTTTTACCAGAAGTTTTTGCACACAAGTAACCAGATATTTCTCCTTAATTATGAAGATAGAGTTAGCTTAAATATAATTTTTCTCAATTTCATCGAGTGATATGTAAGAAAGTATAAGAAAAGGTGGGGGTTAACTGCCAAAATGCAAGGTGGGCATCTGTGCTGGTTTTGGCTGGAATAGAGTTAATTTTCTTCACAGCAGCTAGTCTGGGGCTGAGTTTGGGATTTGTGCTGGAAACAGTTCTGATAACACAGGGAAGTTTTAGCTATTGCTGGGCAGTGCTTACACAGAGACAAGGCTTTTTCTGTCCATCATCTCACCCCACCAGTGAGGAGGCTGGGGGTGCACAAGGAGCTGAGAGGGGACACAGCCAGGACAGCTGACCCCAAGTGACCACAGGGACATCCCACACCATATGACTTCATGCTCAGTATGTACAGCTGAGGGAAGGAGGAGGAAGGGGGAAACATTCAAGGTGATGGCATTTGTGTTCCCAAGTCACCATTGCATGTGATGGGCCCTGCTCTCCTGGGCATGGCTGAACACCTGCCTGCCCATGGGAAGCAGTGAATTCCTTGTTTTTCTCTGTTTGCATGCACAGCTTTTTCTTTTCGTATTACACTGTCTTTATCTCAACCCACGAGCTTTCTCACTTTTATTCTTCTGATTCTCTCCCTCATGCCACCTGGGGGGAGTGAGCAAGTGGCTGTGTGGGGCTGAGGGAGTTGCTGGTTGGCGTTAAACCATGACAGCAATATAAGAAAAAATGTTATTTGGAAATGGGAATTATGAGACTGGCAGGGGTTAATACCAAAGAAGATTAAGTCTGGAAACAGTCCAGCTGAATGCTTACACAAAGTGTTCAGTGGTCTTGATAACTGGCATGGAGATGATCAGAGTGGTGATAATTTAAAACATTGGATAAAGAAAAATCAGAGTGTTGAAAGGAAAGAAGTGAGTGATCACCTTTGAGACAATGAAAATAGACCAAAATTCAGTCATGCAAAAGGTCATGTACATAGGAACACCAAAAATTTCTAATGGAGATTGGAGTTCATCAATGGAAATTACTGAGCAGGGCACTGACCACAGGGGGACAGAACTAACTACATGGTATGTCCATGAAAAGGGCATATGTAGTTATAGGCTGTACTAGAAGTTATTTCCAGTAGAGAACAGGATGTATTTTTTCCAGCACAAGGTCCTGGTGCTGTGTGTAATTTGAGTTATCTGTGTGAAACCAAGACGAGTTCAAATGCAGACAGATGCAGGGCACAGGAAATAGGAAAGCAGTAGAAATAACAGAAAAATAGAAAAGGTTTCCCTAAAAATCAAAGAGTGAGAGGTGACTTTTTTGCTGTCTATCAAAGCCCCAGAGTAATCCTGGAGGGAAGAGAGTATTGTAAACTAACAAAAACTTGAATTAAATGCAAATCTTATAAATAGGTTAAGAAACATTTAGTCAGGAAAACAGATGTTTCTAACCATTCAAAGAGTGAAGTTCTGGAAGATCCTTGTAATAAAAAATGGAACACAGAGAATGAATGTAGCTGGTAAAAATGGTATGTATTACAGACATTAAAAAGATTAGTGTATGGTAATGATGTGTTGTACTGTCTGTAATAACTGGAGACTAACAGCATGTAGTTCAGGCTCCTGATTCTCCAGAATAATTTTTCTATTATCCTGAGCATGGTGGGGAGTCTACATACAACTTACAGTTTTTAGATCTACTCAGTGGATGAGCACGTCTTGTCATCAGAAAGCAGGAGCTGTAATTCTGGAACAGACACCCCGTAGGCTTGTCAGGCAGTACCTGGATGCTCTTCACACACTACTTCCATTTATTTATTTATTAAGTGGTACATCGAGTAAGTAACTTTTTTTTCTCTGATTTCCAGAGTGACAATAAATGGTTTTAAACCTTTTCTTCCAAAATTTATGTTTTAGTCTAAATCTATCATTACCATGCATGGATATAAAATGACAATACTTTTTCTGCTCATTTTTATAATTTTAAGAGGCAGTAGTGACATTACACAGAGTACACTAAGTAGCTTAGTTTCTACTCTTCCTACATCTTCATACATACAACTTGCCTATTGCGGTTCTCTATGAATTCATTGTCATTCTTGAGCAAAATTATACCACCTCAAGAAACAAATCCACTTTCTCTTGCTATACTTTCTCTTTAGTTTTTTTTTAAAATTATATATTGAGTCCAATATTGTGAGAAATGGTGACTTTTATAGCTGTTAGTGGGAATATGGAAAAATAGGTTCATTTTGTATTAAATTCTGTAAGATGCATTTTCAAAGAAAAGATATTTTGTCATATTTTTTAGGTACTCGGGAAAATGTCACTCTGAACAATATTTTGTAAGTAGTATTGGAAATTGGTTATTGTTTCAAAAGCAATAGACTCTTCTGGACTAGATGGTTGTGCTAAGCAAAATATCTTAAGAGGAATAAAATATTATGTTAGGAACATTTATAATGGAGAAAACCACCTGAGAACAAAACAAAACTGTGTAAAGAATAAGTAATGACCTAATAGAAATCCATAAATACTTCATGTGCTTTTTTTTTTTAGCTGTTAATAATGGCTGTATTACAGAAATGTTTTCCTGATGGAAAAAGAACTAAGTGCCATGAAGGCATCTCTACAATAATTTACTCTTGAACTTTGTTAATTTTTTTCAAAAACTGACCACACTTTTGTATTATGGGGAAAAAAATAAAGGTAGTAATAATTCATGGAAACTGCTAACTCAAGAGAGCCCAATTAAAAGTCTTCAAAGGTAGAAGCATGGGTATCTTTTTACCTTAGGGTGTCTAGGCAAGATTAACAGCCTGCTTTCACTCTGGAGTATTTCCCAGTGAGTTACCTCAAGGTTTACAACACCAGTTGTGCAAGGTTGAGACTTTACCTGAAGGTAGGCATGGGTGGCTCTTTCTCCCTTGTTTGTTTACATTGCATGACCTATGGTAAAGGTCTGAAATTTTATATCAGTACAAGGACATGACAGCTATGGCTCCACAATATCCAAATGGTAAATAATCTGTCCCATTCCCCACACAAACAATAGAATGTTGTAAACCACACCTCATCAAGCTTTGCCAGGGAAAAGCGAATGGTAATCTTGTCTTAAATGCAAGTAAAGATGTATTCATCCTTTTAAGCAGTTTACATGCATTTAGACTTTTCCCCCCTTCTAGCAAAACAATACAAATATCTCCATTTTCCTGAACATATAGGGCAGAACATAAATGTTCTTGACTTGTTATGAAGCCCAGGAAGCCAAAACTATGTGACTCTATTAAGGCACAATCACTTCCTAATAAAACATACTGGGAACTTCTGTGGAAGGAATACACTCAAAATTAGGCACCCATTGTCCAGACAGGCAGCAACATCTATCCCATAAATAACATTAAAAACATTTTTATGTTAATATACAAATATCTGCTTTCTAAGAGTGCTGTGTTCTCTCTGCTTCAAGACCCAAAATTATTTTAATTGAAATGCATTTACTTAATTCCAATTAAATACAATCTACATTGGAAGATGACACTGAAATGCACAAAGAGCAAAGAAACACCACATTTTAGGCAAACTTTCCCATTCCCTTCCAAAAACTTTACAAGATACACTTTCTTATGACATTTTATCTTGGCAGGGAGTAGAAACTCAGAGTAATAGAACAAGCTAAAAAAAAAGTTTCAGAAAGTAAAGGTGATGGAAGAAGTATATACTGAGAGAGACATCACCATTTAAAACAGGCAGGTGGGCAAAAGACGACTATAAACAAAAAACAAAACCGCGGGCATCCGTGTCCAAAACTATGCCCATTCATAAACGTAGGTATGAAGTTAACTGCCATGTGCTTAAGCCCCAGCTGACGATGTGCTAGACTTGAGCTTGTGCCTGAAAGCAGCCACCCACGCTCTCGGTGTGGATGGCTGGACAAAGGCGGGCTCTCCCGCTGCCTCCCCGGGCAGCGCACCCGCAGCCGGCAGCCCGCGGCAGGACCCGCGCCCGCGGCTCCCGCACGGAGCGGGGCCGGACCCCGCCCTGGCACAGGC
>VZTX01012701.1:358271-452384 GCA_013400915.1 Pardalotus punctatus
CCGACTTGGCCTTTCTCTCATCGCGGAGGGGCAGGGGAGGGAGGGAGTTAGGGGAGGAGGGAGGGATGGAGGGGGGGAGGGAGGAGGCGGAGGTCCTGCTGCTGGTGCCTTTTGGTAAGTGGTAAAAGCTGGATCTACCTTGGATCCTCGCGGATCCTCCCTCCTCCCCTTTTCCTCCTCCCAGACCTCCACTGGGGAGCGCGGATCTCCCACTCCCGCTCCGGCAGCGGGGCTGGCCCCGCGCCCTGCCCACGCCGCCCTGCCCTGGCGGCGATGTGTGCTGGGGAGCGGGTGCGGAGCTGCTGCTGCCGCCCGGCCGGGCTGGGGCAGGGTCCGCGCAGCGCTCCCGGGGCGCGGCTGAGGCGGGAGGCTGAGCGCTGCCCTGCTCCGGATGGGTTCGGTTTCGCCTCCCGATTGGGAGCGGGCATTCCTCCCCGGCAGCCCGGAGGGGCGATGCACGTTGCCCGAACTTCGCAGAGTTACCAAAGTGGTAAAAGGCAAAGGGAGCGATTCCCTCCCGGTCCCGGTCCCGGTCCCAGGGCGGCCCCGGCAGGCTCGGCCCGGAGCGGGCAGCCCGGGCCCGCAGCGCCACCTGCCGCCCGCACGGGGCAGCCCCGGCCCGGGGCGTGCGGCTCACGGAGAGGCGGGCGAGTATGAATTCATGTACACATACATGTACACGCGTGTGTATCCTGAAATCGCTCCCCGTAAAAGTGCATTAGGGAAAACTGCCAGGGCCGGTAAGGTATAGCACCAATCACCTGCCATGTAGTAAGCAGTGAGGGCTTTCTAGGCTCCCTGTTGATATTTACAGACGGAAATAGCTGTATCACTCCCTTCCAAAAATGCTGCCGTTAGCAACTTTTGCGGTGAAGTAGAAATAATTACGTTTGGCGATTCCTCCAAAGAGAAACAGGTTAAAATAAAAATCTATATTATTATTGTGTCCAGGTCAAAGCCTTTGCAGTTCCTGTAGGGGAACCTGCAGACAAAAAAAAAAAAAAAAAAANAAAAAAAAAAAAAAAAAAAAAAAAGTTATATAGAAAATCAAACGGAAGTTGTATTTTTCTTCACTATTTTGTGGGGAGAAGAGGGAGATGGAATAGAAGCCTGAAGCCAGGGTATATGTATTTCCATATACACAGGCAGAAAAACTTTAATGTTCTCCTGTAATATTTACCACCCTTCTTTCAGTATAGCTGTTTAGAAAAGCCCAAGAACAAATACTACATAAATCAGGAGAACTTTCAGTATCTTTGCTTATGATTTTTACCTGCCTTAGTTACTCTCATCACCTGTCTTTCAACCCAATATAATGCTGCTGTAACCTCCCTGGGAAAGGCTGATTAGACTTGAATGAAGTGGGTAAGACCCTGTGCTATGTGGCTGAGAGCTGACAGCTTAGAGCTTGCAGCAGCTACAAGCCCAGAAAACTCATAAAATCAGACACAGTGGTATTTTTTCCATAAGTAGACATGAACAGATTGTATCACCTGCTGATGTTCTTTACTTAAATTATTTGATTTACCATTATTTCCATATGAAAGTGTTTGCAAAATAGAGAAGCTTCAAAACTTTGACCAATGACTGTTCTTCTAAAATATAGTCTGGAAAACATCACTTACTCTTTGTTATTCTTTTGTTTATCACTCACCCATTCAAAGATTTAGTCCTCCAGTCAAAAACAGAAATAATATCATGTTACTGAAGTTATGTTCCTTCAGTCAAAGCGAGCAATAACATTTAGAAATCACAACCCTTCAGCTTTCTTTTGGGTTAATTTGTCAACATGGTTCTTTATGTTAATCCATTTTCTTTAGCAGGAACAAGAAGGACTGCAGCACTTACAGTTTAAGACATTTCAGCTGGTAAGGGTTGACTTCTGCCTGAGCTACGGGCTTACATCCAGTCAATCTAATTGCTTCAATTCATGTGAAAGTGTTTTAAAATGATCTTCCAAGTAACCTGAAGAACTAGTTTGCCAGCCCCAGGCTGATCATTTCACACACAAGAAACACATCCACAGAATACAGACATGGGATAAGCTGAGCAGTTTGGTATTCCTTTGTGTACAGAAAATACAAATTCATTAAAAATTACTTAAAACGGCCTTAAAAATTACTTAAAACTAAAGTTCTTCTATTTCTTTTTTACATCTGACTCCCTTCATATAGACCAAAAGTCTAACAAGTCTTCTGAGATGACTTTCTTGATTTCATATGACAAGGCCCACCATGAACCAAAACAGCTCTAACAGTTTACAGAACAATGAGTTGTCTGTATCCATGAATTAGTCACTCCAACTGGACTGATGTGTCTTTTTTACTCCTTTTTGACAGCTTTGCAATAAATCTGCCCTTGATTTGTGAAAAATGCTGGCTTATATTTAAACCTCAGCATAGCTAGGAGGTTAAGATAAATGGCATACTATGTTAATGTGAGATGTGAAAAATTAACACATAGCAATGAAGTATTGATGAGACTTTCCTTTTTGATTTCTTAATTGATAATATTATATTTGTCTGTAACTCTTGCACTTGAATAGTGCCAGACATTATCCTTCACAGTCATCTTCTGTAGAAACAGACCAAAAAAATGGTAGTCTGGCAAGACTTGTTGGGTTTGCTGTTTTGAAAGTGATAAAATATCTTCATTGCATCAGTGTCTTTGCTCTTGAACTAAGATGTGTTTGCTTGATATTCAAGAGCTTCTTGGGAGCATCAGTAACTAAATCAGACTTTTTACATAATGGTGTCCAATGGAACCAAGCTTGGATGTGTGCCCATGGCCCAGCAAAGGCTCAAGGAAACCAGTGGCAGTTTTCCAGTACCTCAACATGAGTAAAAACAAGCTTTGAACACATTGGCTGTTTATTCATGTGGTCCTGGGTTCCCCTTTGTCCTTTGCAACTCTGAATGCATGCTAAACTCCAAACAGATGCATAATTCCAGTATCTTTTTTCTTTAAAATATTCAGAACAATCTGAATTCTATTGCATCTGCTTCAAATTTAGCAACAACTCTTCAAGAACAATTACTCATATGTTTTTCCAATTCCTTTTGTAAACCAGAAATAAGTCTGAAATTCTCTATCATAACAACATGCATATCATATCTCTCTGAAGCCTGAGAATTCTCAGAACAATTAAATGTTTACTCTTCTGGGGCAGAGATTTCCAATCTACAAACAGTCAGTTTCTAAGTCTTGCAAGACCAAAACCAAACCCAACTTCTCATGCTTATCTGTTCTCTTAAAAGACAATCAGGTTTTGCTTGAGATAAACAAAATTCTAAATGTAAAAACATATTTTATTTTTAGCAGGTAACTGCTGCATTGCCTATGCAGAAAACACAATAGAGAAAAATGACAGTCTAATAGAGCTTTTTTCTTCCCCCTCTTTTCTGTCTCCCTTCCCCTGGCAATCAGCATGAACATCATTTTAAGATATTGTTTTACATTTTCATTTAAGGCCTATGTTGTCTGGCTTAGATTAATAGTGATTTTTTCAGATCTCCATGCAGAGTTAGCAATAAAGAAAATCAAATATGATTACACTCCTTTGCATTATGAAACTTCCCTCAGGGAATTCTGTGGTTTAAAGCCAGTAATTCTGTGATTACATCTTCTGTATTAAAATGCTTCTGATGAGACTTACGGGGTGAGGGTGACCTTACAGTTCTTGATTTCACAGCATACCTTGTTGATATGCTAATATTTGTAAATTGCGAAGTGTTTACACTGACATTTTTGTGTTTGAATACTATCCTGGAGTTAACAAAGAAGATATTAAAATAGTATCCTTTATCTTTGTGATTATGACTACTTTAAAAGGAAAGATGATGGGTTAAAAAAGTGCCCTCCTTAGAAACCAGCAGCGTCCCCTTGCCTATTCTATTCTATTCTATTCTATTCTATTCTATTCTATTCTATTCTATTCTATTCTATTCTATTCTATTCTTTATCTTTGCACAGGACTGCAGTAAGCTCTCTTTGGCTGTTCACTGTGTCAGATGAAAAAGTGGTAAATCTGCTCAAACTCTGTTTCCAAACCACATCTGCTCTCCTGCAACCCCTTTCAGATCAGGATGTGATATCAGGATGTGATAAAAGTCAGAACATGCTGAAATCAGAAGAAAAATTTTGTCTTTCTGGTTTGCTCTCGGAACATGGCCTCTGCTCATATTTATTTGTATTTTAGAGAACTTATGCATTGGGAGTATTTGCTAAAGAAGGAAGCAAGAGGAAATAACTTGAAATACCCGGTGACAGTCTTCTAGTCCCTCTTCAGGTGTAAGTGCTTGCTGTTGCCGAGAAAGGCCAGAGATTATGCAAATTTACTGACTCCTGTTTCACTTCAGATGAATTTGGAGAAAACCGTTTCTCCTAAGGCTCTATCAAAATAATGTTAGAAATTTGAAGTTTTATTGAGATTTACTGTGAAAAGCAGTGAGTCTAATTGGCATCATCTGGCACATTCATCCAAGTGACAGAGAACAAGTTCAAACATAGATGAAAGTTTCCAACAATTGGTTCAAGCATAAACCAAAATTTCCCTTACTTTGCCAAAGTTAAGACAATGGTGGAAGAAAGTGGCTTAGTTTGGCTTCACAACCTGCTCTCCCACTTGTTCCTTCCCCAGCAGTCCCATCTCTATTCCCCAAGACCTCAGTTTAAAGCATAACAGAGTTTTGTACTAATCCCAGTATGGGTCACCAGGCATGGATTTGTGTGAGGATAAAAGCAGCCATAGCCAAGATAATGGAGTATGGAATAAATTCATGGACGAGTCATGCACAGTCAAATCTCATGGGTAGAATGTGAGTGTTTCTTTTCCCATCATCCATTATACAGGGAAGCTGCCATCTTTCACTAAGGATTGTATTTAAAGGGCTGCAAGCCAGCTCCTTCATTTGCATTGCCTCTGTGTCAATACAACACAACACAACACAACACAACACAACACAACAACACAACACAACACAACACAACACAACACAACACAACACAACACAACACAACAACACAATTGTGACCTCAGACCTGCTGTATCCTCAGCCTCTTTCAGGAGAGGAAGAAAGTGGTTGGTCCCGGCTAGGATTAGGAAATCACAGAAAGCCTTTACCACCTTTAAAAGGACATAAAAGGCAAGAAGAACAAAGATGCCTGAGTGAGTAATATATTAGAGCAAACTGGAACTATTTATTTGTACAGAACCCTAAACTGATAAAGAGGGGAAAGTCAGTTCTGTATTACTTCAAATACACTGGGGTCCTAAATGCAGTGGGGCTGGGCTTCTAATTGCATTCTAGTTTTATTTATCATATGTACTTTATCTGTACAATACCAGGATGCCAGCCAAGTAATAAAACAACATTAAATTATCTACTTGCACAGCAAACACCATTCCAGCATTGGCTCTAGAAAGAATCCCCAACCCTCTGGAGTCCCTGGGGAGCTGATTGTCTATAGAAAGGAAGTCCGCTTCCTGTGCATGTTCAAGGATTGAAAAGAAAATGGTTACTGGAATCTGAGATCAAAAGTGATTACAGGTCTAGAATTGCTGTCCCCAGTTTGGACATATTACTACTGAGTTGTGTTTTTGCGATTGGCTTCAGTCACAGCCTGATCAGGTCCATTATGCCCATCTTGTGATTTGACACTGTTACACTGAATCTCAGATTGATAAACCCTAAGCAATTTTCACTGCAGTATATAGCAGAAATCACTTCAAAATAGCATTTTGTTCCTTCGTACCTTTTACTTGTTTCTGTGGAATTCAACGTGACATGCATTATTTATTACCCTTAGCACAGAAATGGCATGGAAAACTTGTGAAAGATTTTCCTAAGTACCTTCCTTGATATGACTAAAAATTTTGAAGTCCACAGTGTGAGAAAGCAAACCCAAATGGTACAGCTGGAATGGGAGGAACTTGGTGTCAGCTCTCTGCAGGATTATCTGTGGCTGTCCTGTTAAGATCCCTGGCAATATTTTGGTCTGAAACAGCAACAGTGGGAGCAGAGTCAAGTGAAGTAAGATCAAAAAAAGTATAAGAAAAAGTCAAGAGATTGTTATTTTCTGCATGCAAGGTACATGAAGAGAAAGCATGGACAAAATATCTTCTGCCTGTACAGCTTTTGGTCACAGCCTTTGGTTTTATATTTGGGATGTTGGAAAGAAATTTTTCTATGCCTCCTGAGGGTGTAAAAATATGTATATGACAAAAGACTTGGGAGACTACAGGACCTTGTTGTGATCAACTTACATCAACTACATCATGTAGTTGAGCATATTTGTCTTGGGCATGAGGCTGCAACTAAGGATCCCCGTGTTCCACTCCTGCTGCTCGTGGTCTGTGACCATTACACATTTCTTTGTCTTTCTACCAGGTGCTTTCATGTCCAAGTATATCTTTCAGAGCAGATTTCTTGCAACTTAAGGAAGCGGCAAATGAAAACATCTGGAGTTTCCTTCTTTTCTTTAGAGAGAGAAACTGGTTCCAGCACCTAAGATACCTCCTGCCCCTTGGCACATCTAAGTATTCCAAAAGGAGGTCATGCTGGATCTGTGCTTCCTGGGACAGCCCACTCTGCTGCTCTGCAGCTCGGCAGTGCAGCCATTACCCTGCACTGTAATAGCTCAGCTGTTCTCTTTCACAGCCTGTGCCAGCCCTGTGTGGTTTATGTTCCCCTCAATCTTAGCTGTTTAATAGGCTTTATTGCTTAACGATTTTTTTCTTCCTCTCCTCATGTAATATAGCTGCATCTGGAGCACTGGGGATTCTCCATTAATAACTTGTCCTATTGTGTTTTGTCACATCCTTTCTTGTGACTAGTAATTTATCAGCAGCATTGATTGATGTAAAATTATAGACTTCCCAATCTTTCCTAGCCTGCAGTGTGTCTTTCAAGAACTCATAAAGTAGCTCAAGTGATGAAGAGCTCTACTTGGAAGAATAGTTAAGAGGCTGCTCTTTTAGAGCTATTACATTTGGGCTATTAAGGCAAAACACTTATATAGGGATGCCAGGGTGACTTACAGCTCTCTTGTTTCTTTTCTTCTCATGAGTGTAGCTACACATTTTAATTTTGGTTTTGTGTTGTTTTGTTTTTTTTAATTTGGACAAAAAAATCCGAAGTGCTCATGATATGTATTCTCATCTCAGAGATAAGAAAATATAAGCTTGTTATTTGAAAGCTGAAGTCCTCTGCTGAATATCACAAGATAAAACCATTCAAGCTGAGGAACCATGATGATTTTGAACACAGGTAGCTGAGAAATAAAAGAAAGAAGAATCAGTTGTTCACAAAAGTTGCACCTGGATGAACTGTTATCAACAATAATTGGATGTGTAAAATAAGGAAAACATTATTTGCTGAATAACCCGTTCCATTTTCTAAAACGTGTCAGAGTAAAGCCTAGATAGATGCATTCATGAATTGTTCAAGTTTTATAAGTGTTCTTGAAATTAGTAACTTTATCATTTTCCACTGCCTTAATTTCTTAGAGGGTAGAAAATAAATACTTGATAATTTGCAGGGAAAAAAAGCTAAAGAATAACACTGTAGTCCAAGGAAAGATGTCTGTATTTTCCTCTGTTTTGTTTGCCTTGCTGTTCTTCAAATTTAATCACATCTCTCTCTGCCCTTGTCTCATAAAGAGATTTGTTGCATGCACATTCAATATATGCATACAAGACTGTAATCTGTGCAATAGGATGGTAGAAGGGGGGATAGGCTTAAATGTGCTATGCAAGTGAGGCCCAATGGTGCTTGAGAATTACATGGGTTTGGAAAGTTGAAGGTGTAATTGCACCTTGTGAAAAATAGCAGGAATTATGTATCTGACACCTTGTAATTTACCTTTGGTCACACATAAGCATGGGAAAGCATTTTGCTGCTCATTGCTATTGCATTTACTGGAATCATATCAAATTAACACAAGAGCCTAGCTATCTGTCAGAACCTTGTTACAAAGCCAAAGTCATCACCAATCTCTGTAAATTATGTTTCCATGAACTCACTAAACTCCTTTACCCCCCCAATTATGCATTAGTTCAATGAAAAAAATGAGACTAATAAAGCTTTCCATGAAGGTATGTTTATCTTCTCAGCTCTAGGATTTCCCCCAAGTGAAACTACTGCAGAGAAGCCCTGAACAAGCACATCCCTTGGACTGTGACCAGATGCATTTTTTTACCCCAGCACTGGCTACATCGACATTGCTGGTTTGGTTTGACGCAAGAGTGCGCTTTTAAAGCAAATCCCAGAGCTGAGTCAATCCATTGTGCTGTGCTTTACACCATGGAGCAGACTCAGCACAAAATCTGCATATTACAGCATGCACAGTATGAATATTACAGCCCCAGCACCAAGTCTTTCCCATTCCAGATCTGGCCCAACAGCGCTGAACTGATTGCTGATGTAGATAGAGAACACATCTCCACAGGCCTCTGACCGCCTGGCCTCTAAAGAGGTTATAACCCCTGTTTCATTATTTTTTTGCCTCCCTCCTTCCTTCCCAACCCCCATTCTCAATGTTTTTGTCATTATCATGAACATAAAGCAGCATACCATTAGACCAATTGGAGAATTTACCCGTTCTTTTTTTCTTCACTCCTTCTCTAAAAAAAGAAAATAATCTGAAAATGCAGTTTATGGAAAAAAAGCGTGGTGAAGAAAAATCTCTTATTATGTACAGTCACAACAGCATTTCGTTCTGTGCTACACTCCAACTTATCTCAATTTACCTTCAAGCAATGATTCAAACAGAAAAATGTGGAAAATACCAGGAGAGGCATCTTATTTAATGTCCTCAGTGCCGTGCATAGGTGCAGGTGATGAACAGACTACAGCCAGATCCATCAGCTGTCCCAATGAACTAGGCAGCTGTGAGAAATGAGTCTGGCTCCTGGGGGAAATCCTGCAGGATAACATACATTCGCCACAGCAATTTTTTTCTTGTTAAAGTACAATTGGACACTCAGTTTGGAATAGTCATGCTTGGTTAAGAAGGGGAAGGAGCTCTTTCTACACAGACTTGTCAGCGCAGAAGGGGAAAATTGCCTATGCTCATGGCATCTGAGGCTTTCCAGGATTCCTAGTATATGCAGCTCTGTTGATGCCATTGATTTGTAAGTCCTTATAATGTGAAGAAGTTCCTTATAATTTTTTTGTGTCTACTATATTCAGATGTTATAGCACTATTTTCCTCTGAAAAATCTTTGTGATGACATATTTAAATTCAGGAAAGAAATTTCTGACAAATATTAAATTTACATTAAAATTATGCTTTTAAAATATCTTAGTGTTAAAAATTTTATTCCTTTAAATAATTTTATTATTAAAAAGTAATTAAACTTTTTAATAAGTATATACCTATTAAAGGGTCATTTTATATGTCTGATATTTTTCTGACTTTTCAGGACACAATCACTCAAGAAAGAGGAGCTAGGAGAGAAGTAACACTGAAGGAACCCATGTGCAATTTCTCATGTCCTGATACAGAAATAAGACATGAAAACTTGGACTGTATTTTAAGAATTTTCAGGTCTACTGTAACCTTCAATGCTTGCTTATCAGCCTTCAAGCATGTTTATTTTATCTCTTTCCTGAATTCTTATTTATCTTTCTGAACTCTTTCACAGAGGAGAATGGAGAGGGAAAGTAATACAGTAGAAAATACCCAAAATTTTCTACAACTGGTGACACAATGTAATCTGTGGTTCTTGCATTACTTTTATGGTTTTGCGTCCCTTTAAGGATGTTTAAAAATAGCTTTAGAATGGATTTTTGGTAATTGTGACATTCATAGACAATTATAATTCATGTTAGAACCTTAAAAATGGAACCAGTTTCCAGGAGGATCCTTTTTTATGTGCATATAAAGGTGGTTGTCTCTTCTGCTTTTGAACGTTCATGAGTAGAGAGTTACAAACATCGATTCTCAGCAGCAAATGCCACCTGCCACATCCATGCTTCTGCCCATGTGTGTATTTTCCATAAGGAAAGCCCCATTGCACCTTCAAGATGGAAAATGAGCCTAAAGTAGTGGTGCAAATGATGAACTGGAAATCAAAGAAATGAAGTTGAAGAAAACATTGTTCCTGCTCCCATTGCTCTGAAGCCAAAATCTGATTAGCATCATCGAAGGCAGTTTGTCAAAACTGTTTCATTTGGTATCAAGGTTCCCAAAAGTAGGAGTCCTTTCATGTCTCCTGAAAAGCATGAGAAATCTCCAACTGCTGGTCAAAGAAGCGTAATGTTTACACTGCAAATGGCTTTGCTCCTCAGCCTGGAGAGGAGAAACTGCAGCAGGACCGGAGGAAGGAACAGAAGCTCCTGCAGGTAGGCAAAGTGCAAATATTTGGGTTATTTTTCTGCAGGAAGAAAATGTTTTATCTTGCTTATCTGTTTTGTTTCAACTCAGTTTGTAGCCTTTGTCTTGCTGAGCTGGGAGGTGGTGATTTGGGATTTGGAGCACATTTGTGTGCTTGAATGAAGTCAGAGTGTGTTTGCTTGGAGGGAAATGTGTTACTGTTTCTCACTGTGACGCTGCTGCTGTTGATTGAAAGGAGCCTGCTGTGGCTTATTGCTGAAATTACAGGAATCTTCAATAGAGCAACTGACAGCCCTTGGAGGGGGATAAAAAACACCAAAAGGAAAATGTTGATACAAAATTATGTTGGTGGTGAAGTTTGTTGATACTAACTGTTCCTGCTACAAGCCCAAAATGACCTTTTCTCACATAGGGCACTGGAGCTTGTTCCAGGGAAAGTATTTGTGAGCGTGCTCACAAATGAGGATTTTACAGAAGTCCTGGCACTTTCCATCTGAGTCATCTCATGAGAATAGGGTAACAGCAAGAGTGCGAGGAGCCAAACACCCCAGCTTTTGTTGATCTACTATGGCCCATGGGCATGGCAACAATACAAATATGTACTCGTATTGATTTCAAAGCAATTTGGTTTCAGTTGATCACTGAAAATTAATAGACCAGAAAGCATCCAGTTTTCTTGAAACAAATACTACAGGATTGTTTAGAAGGTAGTATGTCCAGAGGAGTCAGAATAGACCTCCTATACTGCACTGACCAAGGGAAAAATGAGTCTCCAGCAATATCCATCCTAGCATGTCGACTCTATGTCTGTGTAGTTACTGAAGCACTCAGTAACCCAATTATTAAAGGTGCTTTAAAAGCTGCTTCTGAAATTGAACATTATAAAGAAAGAAAATAATAAAAATCAGAGCAAAATATGGTGAAACAATCAATGAATTTATTTTTGTTTTTATTTACATGTACTTAAAGAGGTGTGGTGTGGTGTGTTCAGTTCTTGAATAGATAAATTCCAAACCAGTGGCATTGTGTATGCTTGAAACACATCTGAATACATATTTTCTTCCTACATTTTGTGCAAACATTTACTTTCTTGCCAAAAAGACCAGGAATTCTCTTTAGGCAGCATTGAATAAACAGTTCATGCCTGCTTGAACACACAACTTGTGTTTGCTCACTTGCTTTATTCAGTGCAGAAATCACTGGTCATTTACCACTGCGATTGCTTGACCATGATTCATTCTGTGCTCTCCCACTTCCCCGTGCCCTCAGTGTTTTCATCCTCACTCTCAGCAAGACACCAGCTCCCAATATTTCATTTTCAGTCCTCAGTGTCATCAAGATGGAAGCCACCACAGGGAAGAAAACAACTCTCAAGCATGTGGCACAGACAGTCCAGTGGCTGGCATTGGACTTGTCTGTCCAGTGCCAAATGAGTCTCCATTAGAGAATTACAGACATTAAAGTGACAGGAACTGAGCTGAGGCCTTCTGAAGCTGAATACACGAGCTGGAGCAGGGTAGCCAAGTTCTTGGTGCTGTGAAAGCTCTCTCTTCTCTGGACCAGATATTGAAGTGGTATTACAAAGGAAGAGTTTGCTTTTTGGATTTACACCAAAACAGAAGAAATTGTTTAGAAAGACCGACACAGTCAACATGCTATTCATCCTAAAGGCTGGCAGACTAAATAAACTCCAAAAGCATCATCTCTTCTTCTAGGGAGAACTGTTGGAGGAAGAGCTGGTCAGTCTGAAAATCCCAAGTACACAAAACCCCCAAATCTGTCAGCCATAGCACCCAAACCAGATACAGACTTTTTTTACAGGTGTATGGGTGTGCTCTTGGAAGGGAGAGAAATTTGATTACTTTCTCATCCTATCTACCAGTGTGCTGTCTCAGGAGAGAATGATTCATTGATGCCAGTAGACACAGCAGTGAGAAATCCACCATATTAACACAGACATTTTTCATTTATTGATTTCATGAAACAAATGCTAAGCAGGCATGCAATTGCCAGACAAGCAAAATACATCATTATTAATGGATTGTAAGGAGAAACCTGCAGAGAAAAACGACAGTAAGTTAAACACAGAAGTGTGCAGAGGTTACAGCAAAGTTCTGCAACCCAGAGATCGTCTTTTCACCACATGTTTACACAGTTCTGGCTCAGTGGGAGTCTTGATCTATGACTTTGCCCCCTAAGCTGTAATCCATACAGCAGTGCTAATAACATATGTCATTTGGAAATTAGTCTCCAGCTCTCAGCAGCGTAGGAGGTAATGACATGTAGTGTCTTCTTATTTCTGTGCTTCAGATACCCTCCCGTGAGTTACACTAACAGTAGATTTCACTCCCTTGCTGGAGGCTGTGAGCCAAAAGACAAAAGGAATGTAAAAAGACAGCATGCATATACAGAAGAAAAAAAAAAAAGAAAAAAAATCATTACAGTCCTTAAGGCATCTATGCTTCAGAAGGACAAATGGCCACATGATTTATTAAAGAAGATTCTGAATTATGCATTAAAAGCTCCAGCACAGTGTCCACCTAAGCATACCTCTCTTGAGTAGGTAGTTGCAAACAAGAATTTGTCCACAACTTTTTCTGGGTGTTTTTTATGCTCTCAGCATACACATGCTCACAGTTTCAAGTCAAAGGGTGCTCTTGCTGCGCTCATCAGCATGCTGTGGACCTTGAGTTTTACCCCAAGGAGAACACCATCTTCTTTTAATCACTGCTGTCTTTGAAAAAGAGGTCAGCATCTCATGCTGGTCTCTGACACAACTGAAGGTCTTTCATGGATTGCACTGGAAATTCAAGTAATTTATATAGCTGTTCTATAGGAAGAATCAGAATCAGCAATCCAATCCAAAATTATTTTGTGTTTCTTCTAAGAATATACTTGCCACATCTACTATTTAATGTTAGTTTAAGCAGCAGAATAATCTGAAGGGGAAAGAAACAACTTCATTATCCTAGATTTTAAATATCTGCTTTCTAATTACTAGAATCATTTGCTAATAAATAATTGTACATTCAACACTGGCCAAAAACACTCATAAAAAGTTTTTCCCTACCCAACAGGGCCTTTGAGTAAAACAAGCTGCAACCTCCATTGCAGAGATTGTGATATTTTTTCCTCTGAGCAAAGCCATTTTCCTGTATCACTCCAGCATTAAACACTGGCACCTCTTGGTCCTTGTTCACCTAAGACAGAACCATACACCTTCTGGCTCTTTCTCTGCTCCACTTGGGGAAGTTGGTAATGGAGGGAGCCCCGAGAAAAACAGTCTTTGAACTCATTGACATGAAGGGCTGTGATGCTCAGGGACTTTTCTTGGGCAGCAGAGGAGGGGCCCTATCACTGGGTCTGGCAGGAGAAATTTATCTCATGGTTTGTCCTCATGTTTACTCATCTGAGCCATCTGCAAGCAGCCCACAAATCCCTGGTGTCTTCAGTTCCTATGATCAGAACCTACAAACAAAGTTAAATAAAGCAAGATCGTCATAAATTAAATTAATAAAGATAAATTAATAAACAAATAAATAAATGTGTTCAATTAAAAAATATATAAAGCACTAGAATATAATTGAATTTCAGAGATGGTCTGGCCTAATAGCAGCTCTGTTCAGGGCTGAAGCCAAGTCCTAAGCAAGGATCAGCTTCTGATAGTTTTAATCATGTTACTGTATCAGTTGTCCTGTTCCTGACACCAGCTGCCAAAGAGGATGGCAGCATCTGGCTCCATCTGAGAATAAAACAGAACTTGATTTTTCTCATAGGTCTACCTTGAGTGAGTGAAAAGAAAAGAATGCATGAAAGAGCAATCATACATGTATGACTTCTCTTACTTCCTGGCTTACATGAGTTTCCTGCAGAGCCACACATGGTGCAGCAAACTCTGACTCAGGACAATTGCCACTCTCCATGTCTGTCTCACACATGAGAAAAACAAGCAAGTGCTAGATATGCAAATATTTTTTTCTGTGTTATTTTTTTCCACTCTGACATGGCCAGAGAATATAGGACTGTCTTTGGGCAGTGCTCTCCATGTTCAGAAATGCCTATATTGGTCCATATCCCAGATGGTAAAAACAAAGAAGAATGTGAAAAACATAACTCAACATGCACTGAAGTTCAGATTCCAGATCCAGTTCTGGTCTGTTTTCTCTTCAAGCTTTGAATTCTAATAGAGGGCCTGTGTGTGTGTGTGTGTGTGTGTGTGTGTGGTTTGGCTTCAATATTTCCTGGAGGAATGTGTCTGCACAGCTAAACAAAATACCTCCCTGGGGGCAGCTTGTGCTTTACAGTTGCTGCAGCACAGAGAGAAAATCTGATTTTACAAAGACAGAAATGGAGTACATCCTGCCAGGGTATAAGAAAAGCTTCATGCTTGACATCATTAATGGTCAAATTATAACATCAAAAAATAATGTTTTCCTTCAGTGTATTTAGATCAGGTGCCTTGAAACCTTGTCTGTGTCTCTGGGAAAATGATGGGGGATAGATACATAAAAATCATCAATGTTTTCTAGCTATGAAAGGACTATGGTCAGTCACCTTTTCCAAAATGCTCTTACGTGCTTTGTAAATTGTTCTTTTTCCCGGAGGCTTGGTCTGCTAACAAAGAGGTGTATTAAATACAGAAGAACAAAAAACCTGCTCAGAGCTTTTCCTCGTGCTTGCAAATGCTGATTTGTCTATAGGGCTACTCAGGCCTGACACCAGGTCTCCCTTAGTGAAGGCTCAGCCTCCTCAAAGAACAACAAATACATTTAGTCTTTTCCTAACAAGTTCAAAACTTTATAGCAAGGCTTAGAAAACGCAACTCACTAAAGATGTTTTTGTTCCTACTCCTATCAAAGCATAAAGCTAAACAGAGCTGGTTTATTGGCATCAAGAACAGACCAAGTGTGTTTGGAAATGTAACACTTCTTTGAAAAGTATGTGTAAAGAAGAATCAAAGAGTCTGCTTTGATCACTTTGATACTTTCCTGAATGTTGTTTGGTTTCTTTGAGTCCGTTTGCTCCATTTCTCTTTGGTGTCAGGGAGACAATGGTGTGGACAATGCTATCATTCTCTGCCTGGCACGTTGTTTTATTACAGAAGCTCATGTACCTAAATTATGCAATAAGAAGAATTAGAGCTGTGTCTTTTTGATGTGAACAAAGTTGATGCCAACCTTTTTTGTTAGCGTACATTTAATGAATAAAATGGGTTGATGTTCTGAGTGTAACAGCTGCTTTGCTGCCTGTACGTGTGCTTTTCATGTTCCCCAGGAGCAAAACCAGCCTTTCTGGGAGAGCTGTGCGGCTGCACAGTGCTGCTGGCACAGCAGTTTCAATGCTCCATTCAGACTAGGTGGGACAACTGTCCTCTGGCCAGTGCATTGTCACATCCTTCTCTGGGATGCACTCCAAGGCCTGCAGCATCTATTTCAGGCAGCTGTGAGCTCTCTCCTAGGAAGCCACGAGGATAATGGACCATTGTCCTGTGCCTCTGCAGCTTCAGTTCTCACCTCAGTTGAAACGATGGCCGCTGGTCAGCCACCAAGGCAGAGCCCAGTCCAAAGAGTTGGGCACAGAAGCAGAGTTTGCACCTTGCCTGGGCTCTGCAGTCCCACTGTGCCTGGATTTCTGCTTCTTTGAGAGACTGGGATGTATGTGCATAGCAGTTTACAGGACCACCTCCCTTTCTATCCCCTGTTACAGAATTTCCCAGCTGCAGTAGCCATGGAAAAATGGATTATGAACAAGGCAGGCTGTGATGGGTCCGGAGTGCCCTGAGCAACACAGCTGAGAGCTGGCTTTGCCAGGAGTGCAGGACAAGGACCCAGCTGTTGGAAAAGTAACTGGGGTGACAGGGAAAGAGTGGTAGAAGGGAAATATGCATACATTGTCCCAACTTTCCCATATGCTGAATATTCTCACTGTTCTTTCTGCACTCCACGTAGTCTGAATTCATCCTCCTCAACTACGGGTCATCAAAAGTGGCCAATATGCCACATGAGCCAATCCCTGCATTTACACTGACTGCATCAATATCGTCTTGTCCCTGCTGGCTGTAACTCCTCCTACATACCCCAAGATTAAATTCACCTTTTTCATGGCAATTCTAACTAGTGGCTAATATTTATCTCATGGTTAATGAGCAAGCATGTAGTAATTAACTTAGCACTTCTTTTCTTTTTGCACCCTCCATCATCACCATATAATGAGTTCTTGCACTGCAGTAGAAATTCTATGTGAAAGCTCATAGACAAACATATAGTGCTATTGGATTTAATTGTTTCCATTAATCCAGTCTCTAGTTATCTGCTTTTTATTTCTGATCATTTATGTTGATACAAACTCCTAAATATTTAAGTTAGGTCAGTGGAAGGGTACATGGTAATACTTGCCACAAAGATAGATCATGATTAATATAGAAAAGATAAAGCTTAAGCTGTGTGTCTTTATGTTACCAGGAAGTCATTATTTCACACAAGCTGTTTGGTTATAAGGTAGATGATGAGTGCATTAAGTCTGGATAATTTAAGATAAACAGACAGGGTTTTCCTTTCACATTTACTCAAGATTCCTGGGGAATTGGGAAGCCTCTTTCCCTCTTATGCACTCACACATGCTTTTACCCTTTTTGGGCTATTTATTTGAGAAACAATGTTTTAACAAAGAACATTTAAATTGCCCCTGCCTGCAGCCTTTAGCGTGACTTTAGTCTTGTATATTCTATATATATGTATATCAGAAGGACACTTTACATTTCAAAAGCAACAGTTCTCAGTTTTTTGAAGACAGCTGCTTATTTCAAGAGAGCTTCTCATTTGCAAGGGTAGCCTCAGCTCTCAGCAAGAGAGATCGCTGCAGTGATCTAACTAACTCTCATTGCTGATAAGATTGCTTTTTGCCCAAATGCAGTTTGCCTAGTTTTCAGCTTGGGAAACTTCTTTAAATTCACCAGTGACTTTGCCAGCTAGACAACGGCAGCATCAGAGTGTGAATCACACCATTTCAATGAGCTGATTGTGAAATAAATATGAACAGGAACAGCAGGGGGTAGCTTTTCTTTAGTAGTCACAGTCTCCTTTTCACTATATGCCCTTAAAATGCCCAGGCAGACCATTAGCAGAGGGGAAGATTGATAGAATTGCATTTACATTTTAAATCAAGCCAAGTTCTCACTTCCCCAGCCACAACCCCTCCAAAACATCAAACAAACAAACAAAACAAAACAAAACAAAACAAGAAAAGCTGCAGCCAAATAGAAAGGAGGGAAATAAATGTTAATTTGATTAGTCTTCCAATGGAAATTAGCTTAATGGTCCGAAATTAAAAGTATAGATGTTTAAGACCTTGGCTGGTTCTACACATGAAAGACATAACGCTCCAGCTAGGGCAATTCTTCACTCAATGTGTTTCTCTTTGTGCCACCCCTCAGTGCTTTCCTCACTACATTACCCAGCTGTAATGTTGCCTCAGTTTTGAGTCTTTTGGGAGTAACTATAAACTGAAACTTTATAAAACTGTCAGAGGAAGTGGACACTGCTGCTGAGGAAGGCTGCCAAGCCAGCCTTGGCTGCGCCACACCTTTCCCCCAGGCGGTGACCACGAGCACCCATCCCTGCCCTGGCAGCCCATGCCGCTGGTTATCCCAGTGCTGGGTTAACACAACGCTGGGAAGCTGCCTGAGAACCAGCCCTGCAGGCGAGAGGGGCCTGTTCAGCAGCTGGTTTTTGCAAATGTTCTCAGAGCTATCTGTGAGGATGGCAGGGCAACCTCCAGGTGTAGGCAAGACACCCTGCAAGTTACAGTCTTATTCTCATAGCAACTGTCAACCACACCATGTATGTATGCAGCTACACTCCATGTATCTTTGATTTGTTCTTCTTTTAGTCACCCGACTTGAACAAAACCAAACTAAAACCACACTTAGTCATCTGGGAATTCATTGCATGTGATTCAGAATCAGAAGGAGATCCTTTTTCTGTTTTATTTTTATCAAAAGTATTTAAAACGGAAAAGTTGTCAGGTTTAAATGGCAATTACATCTGAAACACAGTCTGTTGTTAACATCAGTTTCGGGCATGCTCTGATATTTAGTTTTTCTTTGTTTCAAGGTAAGCTGACGGAACAAAAATATAATTTTTAAGTTTATGGATTTTCTTAAATAGAATGAACCTCCACCCATTTTCATCACTTCTGGATATTATCTAGTAGAGTAGATCCTCAGCTATTCCTCTTTATTTTATACATTTTTATTCCTTAGAAGAGTATTTTAGCTGTACAGGGTAATTGTCATATCGTTTGGTTTCAAGGCACTGACAAAGATCTGAATCTGTGTTGTGTCACCAGCAGACAGGACTCCAAAGGCAATACTCTCTGTGAGAAACAAGAAATAATGTGACTGATTTACTCTTGCTTTGGCTTCAGGGTTTTTGAGCTATTAAGGGCAGAACTAAACACAAGTTTTAATCTAAAGCGAGGATGTGGATCCACAGGAGTCTGTGACTTGTGTTATTGACTTCAGAGATGGCAGGATTTCTCTCACTATGCTTAAATATAAAACATGAAAAGCCATGTACAGAAAAGAAAGTAGAACTAGGAAGACATGATGTATTGTAAGGACTTGCACCTTACCTTCTCAGCCAGCTGAGATGAGAATTTATGTTACCTTGCAGTTCTAGCCTGCTGGAAGAACTGTTGTTTGTATCTAGAAATACACACAACAACATAAGCTATGACATTTGCAGTTTTTTAGGCAAGAATAAGTAGAAAACTGTGCCTGCTAGCATGCTAAGCAGCTACTAAAAAGCTCTTGTGTAGGCAGCAGCTCAGCAAGGTCTCTTCGGATTCTTGTTTGGCTTGGATTGGATTATTGCACAGAGCTGCACTTTCAGTCTCATCCATTTTTCTTTCAGTGACATAATTCTTCTGAAAGGTGCTGGAATACCAGTCCTAAAAAATACAGTCCCTCATCTCCTTGCATATTAACCACAGTGTAGACAAGAGCTCCTCGGAGGGACAGCAGAGAGCTTAGACCTTGCATTTTTCAGCATTTGAATTCCCCAGAGGGCTTGTATCAGAGACAAATTTGGTAGATGAATACATTTATTTATATCATCTCCAGTACACTCCTTGGTGGCTGACATAATTTTTCATCAAGAGGGTAATTAGGGAGGGTGGGAAGCTGACCAGCAATGATAAGACCTGGAGCTATCTGCCACATTTGCATGTGTGAGAGAGAGAGGAGGATGGAGGGCTAGGCAGAGCAGGAATGCATGAATAGCTTGAAATACTAACCTGAACGAGGCTCCAGGCTTGAAGCCCTGCTGTTGTGACCCTGACTGCAGTGTTAATAAAGAATGGTGTTACCTTGGGATAACCCATCCATGAGCAGTCTCGAAGCCCAGGCAGAGTCCAGACAAGGCCCTTGTGTGCTACAGGGACAAGGCAGCTCTTCCTGTGCCATGGCCAGACAGGGAGCCAGGCTGAAAGCACCACTGTTATTTCACGGGAGAGGTCTGCAAGTTACTCCAAGCTAAAATTGCCTTTTTCTTAGCAAGGTGGTGAAGGCTTAAGCCTCTAAATCCTGCATTACTTGAATCAATACGCCTTGCAGTCACTGAAAAGAGTATCCCTGACAAGCTAAAACCGCGTAATCTGCCGTCTCCCTGGTGCTGATGGCTGAGTTCCCACAGCATCTGTGGGAAATACCATTATCACCATTATGGAGACAGCAGCCAAGACAGAGACAAGCCGGGCTATGCCTGCACTGCAGTGACAGATACTCATGTGGACATGCTGTCCCAGGCTCTGCCATCATCCAGAGCCCTGTGTGCCCTCTGCGTGTAGGACGCTGCTGCCCAAGCCCCTGCTCTGCTGCAAAGGCAGGTTGGACTCTGCCTGCAGAGAGGGTTGGTCAGCACAGACAGTGCAAATAATTTGGTCACTGGTCTGAGGCAGCACATGGAAACTATTCCTGTTCCCCTGTCCTGCAGGGCTGTCCTGTCTCTGTCCTGGACCAAGGACTCCCCATTTCCATATATTTTTCTTCAGGGAAAGTGCCTAGTGCCAGGTTCGTGCTAGCAAGACCAACAGATTTCAGAACATCTAATTTCTTTTTCTGACCCAGATGGCTTTACCTGCTTCTATAACCATTTTATGTAAGAACAGGCTGTTGAGCAGTTGCATTAGTTTCCTCAATATATATGTAAATTTTGAAAAATAACAACAGTGAAGAAAAAAACAAGCCTGTACCACTGAGTAAGCAAAAAGGACTTTTTCTTAATTATCATGGGGAAATGGCATTGCAGCGCCAGCCCAGACCCAGCTCTGAGATCCTGCCTGCCTTGACCATTGCCTGTAGCTTGGCCAAGCCATGCAGATCACCATCAGAAACTTACTGCTATCATGGAAGAGAAAATAACACACATTGGATTAACCCAGCTTCAAATGCAGATACGCAGCGCAGCCAGATCAGGCTTCCCTCTGTGCCAGGAAATTGTCAGCATTGTGCAGCAACACCCACCAGACTCAGGGCAGGGTGTGAGGCTGCACAATCTCTGTATGGAATTTCAGCTGATGTTTATAAAAGGGCTCAGTAAAGAGTACTACCGCACAGCAAGCAAAAACATGACAAACAGAGAAGACCTTAACCAAGAGGCCAGGGTTTCCCAAGAAGTCTTGTGCTGAGCTGGAAGCTTGCAGAGCAGTTTAGCCCCATTCTGAAGCAAGAAGAGTCACCTTCACCACAAACAAATGGTGAGTCAATTTGGGCTTTGAAGTGCTTCTTAAATACGCAGGGCTTTCTCTATTTTACTGTTTTTATGTTTTATTTTTTCTATTTTTCAATGTAATCAGAAATTAATTTCATGAGGTGTCTCATGACACCCCCCAACTATTTTAAAGAAAACATTTTCATTAAGCAAGTGGACTTTGGTATTAAGACATCAGCAGCTTGCAAGGGCTTTTGTCAAAAGCCGGTGGGCACCCTGTTAGACTGTTCGAACCTGGGAGGAATTTCTGACTGCATGGTAAGTCCTTTGACTTTTAGAAAAGTATTATTGTTTGAGTTTTCATTAACTTGGAAGCAAAAAGGCAATATAACTTTTTTTTAAATAAAAATATATACACAGTTATGCCATGACAGGCTTCTAAGTTTCTTCTCAACCATGTGTCTGCTTTTGCTACGAAATATTCCTCATAGAAAAGTAAATAAATGCACTGTGAAGAGCACATGTAGTGACATCATCAGCCTCAAGAGTTAATGCAAAAATGAGTGTTTGTCTCAAGCCCTTGAAGCCCTCATGCCCACTGGATGGAAGAGTGTGATAAAGATTCGTCTGTGACATGTCCACAGTGTGATGGTGTCGTGGTTTGACCCTGGCCAAATGCCAGGGACCTACAACGTCTGCTTTCTATGCTCTTTCCTGCCGCATTTACGCAGAGGAGAGGAATCAAACTGACACAAACACACTGGACTCATGAGTTGAGATGAGGCAGTGGTGGGGAGGGGACGCACAAAAACATGAGCAAACAGGTGAGAGACTTAAGTTGGAAAGTGATTTATTAACCTAACAGAGTCGGAGGATAAATGAGAGGTAAAAATAAGCTTTTAAGACACCATTTCTTCACTCACCCCCCTTCCCTCTTAAGACACTGTTCCTCAGCTCACCCCCTCCCCTCCTTCAAACAACCAGCAGCTCCGGGTGGGGGGCAGGGTATGGGGCTTTTTCTTAGTCCATCACCACAATTCTTCTGCTACAAACACTGTTTCTCTGCTCACCCCTCTCCCTCTTAAGACACCATTTCTCAGCTCACCCCCCTCCCTCTTTCACACAACCAACAGCTCCGGGGTGGGGCAGGGTATGGGGGTTTCCCTTTGGTCAGGGTCAGTCCACCAGGGAGAAGAGTCCTCTACTCAGCCATGGGGTCCCTCCCACGAGAGACAGTCCTCTGAGAACTTCTTTGGCGTGGGTCCAATCTCACGAGCAGCAGCCCGGCCGAAATCTGCTGCAAACACGAGTGCTTGTCCATGGGGTGCAGGCTCCCGAGCCGAGGCCAGGTTTTTTCCATCCCGGGGCCAAGGCCTTTCTCTCTCGTCCACAGCCTTTGCAACTCTCAGTCTCTGCTGGGACTCCCACTGGATCACAGCTTCCTCCAGGCATCCCCCTGTTCTTCTGGCGTGGGCACCTTCCCACGGGCTGTGGGTGGATCTCTGCACCCCCCTGGACTCCATGGGCTGCAGGGGGACCACCTGCTCCCCCATGGTCTTCACCACGGCCGGCAGAGTGTTTTCAGCTCCGGCGCCTGGAGCACCTCCTCCCCCACCTTCTCCACTGACCTTGGTGTCTCCATGTTGTTTTCCCTCACATATTTTTACCTCCTCCTCTGGCTACAAAGAAGTGCGTGCACCCATTGTTTTGATTTCTTCTTAAATATGTTTTCACAGAGGCGTAACTAACATTTCTACTTGGCCCAGGTTTGGCCAGCAGCATGTCCATCATTTTCAGAGCCAACAGAGATTGGCTCTGCTGGACAGGGTGAAAAACATCCAGAACCTTCGCACAGGACACACAGGAGCCATCTTTGTGCCCCTCCCTACCCACTAGCAAAAACTGGGCCAAGTAAAACCACCACAGATGGTCATAACAAATATGGTGGTACTGATTGACTTCTGCTGTGCTCCCTGTTAATGCCAGCTTGAGCCTTGTCCCACAGACTGGAAGGGCTGTAAATAGCTGCTTCTCCATAGAGGCAATCCTTAGGCAAGTTTTGACTCTATTATATTTTGATCCTTTTCCCCTTCCCCTCCCGTAGGTCTAAATTCTATTTCCATGTCCATTTTGAATATTGCCTCTAAGAGGCTATTAGCCTTTGTGAAGAACAGCTTGTGTTTCCCTGTTAAAGACCTTCTCTGCCCAAGGCAGACTATGCACCAGAATTAATAAGTGGCTTTGCATAAGTGACTGGATAAAAACAGTCACTGAAAAGATTCTGGAGTTTCAAGGGCTTTGGTAACTGTGTATCTGGTTCACAGTTGTGCCAGGTGCCTTAGACTGAGAGGACTCCCGGTGGCTTGTGTCACTTGCAAGTTCTCCTGAAGTCACCACTGAGGTTAGAGAAAAAGGAAGTAATTTACTCGTATCTGGACGGTATATTGAATGTACTGAGAGATCAAGGATAATCTTGCTGATGAGCTACAAATAGAAATAAGAGATGGAAATACTGAGAAGCAAGTATTTGAATTTGTTGAACTGAATTGCATATTCTGCACGCTGAAATGGGCAGTACTGTTGATGAGATACTAGATATTGGAAAATAATCATTTGGGTCAGAGTCAATGATGCAAGTAATCTGGCCCAGGGAGAAGATGTAGGTGAGAAAATTAAACTCCAGTATTTTGTGTTTTATCAGGAAAAGAAATCCTGCTCTTTCTGAGGGTGGCTCAGATATCCATCAAAGGTGACTTTCTTTGTCTTAGGTTATATGGGATCAACGGGAAACCACAAGGCAGGAATACTACAGTTGAGCAAAAACCTCACAGCAAATTATCTTAGCAATTTTTCCCCTTCACAAAATAGTTGTTTGGGTTGTTTTGTTTTTTTTAATTTGATTAAGTGTTTTGGTGAAGCCTGGATCCAGCCTTTGCTTTCCTAAGTCATCCTTTGCAGCTGACTTCTAGTACTGGGAGAGCATTTATACTGTTCAGAAAACTGCTGTTCTGGCAGAGCAACTGCATTTTAGCAGCTTGCCAAACATGAATGTGATAGAAGGATAATATTTAACTCCTACCCTCAGCTATTCTTTACAGCAATGAGATGGTTATTAAGAGTCTGTTTCTTTACCAGCAAGACCCACAGTCAGTAGGATCCTTTCCTTGGATGTGCACCAGGTAGCTGCCTTTAGATCTATGATCCAGCTGCTTGGGGCCCTCTCAAAAGCCTTCCTGTATCCCTCTGGCCTCTTAACTGGCCAATTTTTCTTTCCTCTCCAAGGATGTCCCACTTTAACATTGAGGAGCACATGCTGTTACTAAACCAACTGTTCTTTATGAAGGCAGAGAAGTGCATAACAAGACAGTAGCATACAGCCCTGTTCTCCTGCTTCCCTCAGGCGTTTTGGTGGATTTAACTCAGAGTCCTCCGCAACATTCAGAGTATATCCTTTTCTCCAAAACTAGTTTTCCCACCTTCAGATGAACCTTCCTGGTGTGCTACAGTGCCAGGGGATTGCAGTACTTCATCAGATACTTTATTGTTTTGGTTAATACCTTACTAAAATCTGAATTTAAAAGGTTGGGGGTGCCATAACTTTCAAAATAACCAGTTCTTCATTCAAGGGTACCTCCATTTTACAGGACAATTAACATGTAAAACAACATATGTTCAGCTTCAGGCCTGCATGCCAGCATCTGGATTTCTCAGTTCTGTCAGGCATCTAATAAAAGAAGAAAACCTCATAAATTCAACTCAGAAAGCAAATAATTTTTATACATTTATCACAGCCATATAGAGATGTATTCACTTTGCTTGAGACTATAAATATGTAAATACTTGGATCTCCCCAAGCTGCCATAACAAGCACTATTGTTTTGAATGATAAACTGTGAATCATAGAATCATAGAATGGCTTGTTTTGGAAGGAACCTTAAAAATCATCTCGTTGCAACCATACTGCTGTGGGCAGGGACAACTTCTGCTAGACCAGGCTGCTTGCTCAGAGCCCAGTCCAACCCAGCCTTGAACACTTCCACAGATGGGGCATCCACAAATTATAGAGGCAACCTGTTCCAGCGTTTCACCAACCTCACAGGAAAGAATTTCTTCCTAATATCTAGTGTAAGCCTTCTGTTTTTCAGTTTGAAGCCATTCCCCCTTCTCCTGTCACTACATGCCCTTGTAAAAAGTTCCTCTCTATCTTTCTTGTAGGCTTCCTTCAAGTGCCAGAAGGCTGCAATTAGGTCTCCCTAATGTTTTCTCTTCTCCAGGCAGAACAATCCCAATTCTGCCAACCTTTCCTCATCGGAGAGGTGCTCCATCCCTTTAGTCAACTTGGTGGCCTTCTCTGGACCCAGTGCAACAGATCCATGTCCTTCCTGTGCTGGAGAAGGTTGCTTTTTGGAAGGATTTCTCTCTATCTGCAGCCTGTGTAGTCCCACAACTCAAAAAAAAGATATGTGCCAAAGCACATACGGGATTAGCGTTTGTGACACTTTGATAACCCTGTGCTCTTTCCTACACGTATTTCTGTTGTTTGAGAAGCTCACTAGGTTGTTTCCTTTCTGCAATGAAAAGAACCAGTTGTGTTTGTTTTTGTTACCCTCATTCCCTCTTTCCCTGCTCCAGGCAGGAAAGCGCTTGCAGCTCTGCCTCATAAATTGGCAGGAAATTTAAGACGGCAGTAAGCTGCTGCTCGGACCACCCCCAGACTTTTTTCCTGCTCATGCAGGAGACTATTTAATTGAGGGCTGATTTGTCCAACTTACTGATGCTCAGCAGTACCTGCCTAACCAGTGGCAGTGATTTTTGTTCCCTCCCTTCCTCCTCTTTTGGACAAAATCCCCACAATGAAGATGCTGCTGCTCCTGATTGCTCTGCTCTCTGCTGCCCTGCTCACCAGCACTGCTCCTCCAACTTGCTACTCCAGGGTGTTGTCTCTGAGCAAGGAAATCACAGAGTCCTTTAAGGAGCTGCAGACCTCCAAAACTGTGGTGAGTCCACCTGAAAACTGCTCCTGTACAGACACTGCAGGTTGCCCCTTTTGACAGAGTTTTCTCTCAAACCAAAATTGGAATGGATCTTTCTTCTTTCCCACAGGACTCCTGTGTGCAGACGCTGCCTAGGCTGTACTTGGACATACACGTAAGTTTACATGCTTCTGTCTTACTGTTGTGTAGTAAAAGCAGTTAATGAAAAGTGAGAATAACTCTTAATATTATAACCCAAAAGAGTGATTTTAAAGATTTTTAAAAGCTTAATTGACCAGATAGATGAGTGACCAAAAAAAAAAAATCTTATTAAAATCCCTATGGACTTTCTGAGATTTTACTTAATTGAAAATTTTAAAATGAGGAGATAATATTTTTAAGTTATTACCATACGCACACTATTAATATACTGTGACGGGGCCTTTTCAGAAGTTAAATATGTGCAAGAAAACTTTGAATAATAGTTTAAAAGAAAAAATTGAGAATAAACTTTCTTCCCTTAATAAAGCTACTTCATTTTATGTCCTGAGTGGTTTTTGGCATGTAGTTTTAACAAAATGCAGTGCAGGAATACCTTGCTGGCTTTTTCTGTTTTAGATAGTTACTTGTTGAATCCAGAAAGAAAATGTGTGCCTGAGGATATGGAAGTGTGATACTGAGGAAAAACAGCAGTACTTGTCTCCCAGCTAAGACAAAACAGCCTCGTGCACACACAGTTAGTGTCATAGTGTTCTGCAGTGGGATATTTGATATATTTTGCTTCTTTTTCTAGTGCTCAACTGACAATATAAAAAATAGAAAATATCAGACAAAACAAATTTCTGACATATTTTTCTATAAGCAATTACACCAAGCCTTGTATTTCAGAACCCTCTAGATCCCAATTCCAGAGCTGCCAGTGTCTCACATCATGGCAAAGACCAAATGTGAGTCCAGTGCCTCAGTTTCCCTGGCTCTAAAACAAAATCTGGGGTATTTATTTATCTGCTTCACAAGGATGTTGAGAAATTCGTGTTGTCTGTGCTTTATTTTGATGACACAAAGTTGGAGTTGTAAAGTTACTCTGAAAAAAATCAGGACTGGTAGTCATCGTTTCACCAATTGTACAGGAACAGGGGAATTGAGTCAGTGAGATCTTGATAATCTGTTCATCTGCTGAATCAGGTGGTATCTAAAAAGTGAGACAGTGCACCTATTCTGTAGAATACTCCATCTACTATGGGAGCAGATTTGATTGTATTGGCACCACTGCCTCCTAAAGCATGTTAGAAATAATCTGGCAGACTAAGACTGTATCTATGCAATTTTCCAAGCACTTATTTGCACCAAACATCTTTGTTATATAGTGTTGATGATGAATTTTCCTAACTAAATGTTGCATAGATGACATGTACATTATATTATCATATGGAATTCAAGGTTCCCACATGGCAGTAAGAATTTTGGAAGTGTTGGATGAGAAACATAAATCTGTATTTGTGCAGGGTTACACAGACCTCTTTTGCATGCTTTTCAGAATTACTGTGTTTTGGCAAAACTCCGTGATTTTGTGGCCTACCCTGGGTGTGACAGAGTGGTTGAAGTGAACGAGCTGAAGGAAAAAGCCCGGAGCCTGTACACCATCTTGATCTCCTACTGCAGAAGGGTAAGTCAAGATGCATCCACAGGGACAGAATCTCTACTTTTAGCCCTCCCTGTCTCCACACTGTCCCCTGACCAGCAAAACTGGATCAAGTTTCTCAACATTGTGCTGTCTTCTGCCTTCCTCCTTATAAATGTTAGCCTTCCTTTTTTTTCTTTTTTTTTTTGGTTTTTTTTTGTTTTGTTTTGTTTTGTTTTGTTTTGTTTCTCCAGGACTTGGTGTTCCTCACTGATGACTGTAATGCTCTGGAAATTCCAATTTCGCCTCCCATTGAACACTCCATCACTGAGAGCTAAAAGCCAGTTAACCCAAAAGTTATACCTTGGAAATTTTCCAGGAGACCAAGAGTCAAAACTTGTATATGCAGTCTATAACGTTAACAACTAAGATCTTTTTCAAGCACACTAGCAATATAATCTCAGACCTACCCATTTTTCTCTGCCTTGGCAGGAAATGAATTGCATGCCTTGCATACCTACTGAGCTGCTAGGGAACCTACCATTAGGGAGCAGTTTTTCGTTTGGCAAGGTATGATATTTCAGCTTAGCCAAATGTATAAAGTATGTTTTGTTTAAACATCAGAAGCTAGGGTTTTTTTTTTACTCTTTTATGAATAACTAGACTCATAAAAAGAAAAAACTGTATGATTAACATTCTCTCTTGACTTAGCTGTTTTTCTTGTATTAGATGGGCATGGAAGGGACCATATTTGTTTTTCTTAGAGTGTTTGATAGAAGAAAACTAATGCTGTACTGGCAGATTTCTCTGCCTGCATAGTTCATATATATATCTTGATAGTTTTTGCTGTCAGATTTGTGAGAATAAAGGTGAAAGAAACATGTCTCTGTGGAAAACTAAATAAAAACAGTCTTCTAATCCAAGATGCTTGTGTTGCAGCATGTCATTCAAGATCAAGCTGAAAGGTGTCATTCTTATAAACTTACTTTTCAGAGTCACTTGCAAGTTGTTTTTCCCAGCATAACCTTTGTTTCCATAGCAATGCAAACTTTGTTTTGTCTGTGTGATTTGACAATGTGTAAGTTTCTACTAGTAGAATTTTTCCATACTACAAACAGTTTTTCCTTTTATGAAATTAGTGATTTGTTTTTAATATTATTTCTGTGTTGTGAGAATGTAAATTCTGAGCCAGAGGCTCAGAAAGCCTATTAAAGTTTCAGACAGTTTTTTGAGACATAACCCATATAATTGAGCTACTGGGATTAATAAAACTTCCAGACAATAATTCCAGAGTCATGGGTGTCTTCAGAATCTGCAGCACATGAGACCTTCACAACCAACAGCTCTTTGGTGCCAAGAATAGAAAGGATCTTCCCCATATTCTTGGAAGTAGTTGCTGCTACCTTCCTTCCCTCTGTGCAATTCATTCCTCTCTCCTGTATAGTGTTTGCCAACCATTCATCTACAGCACTGCCAACTCAGGTGACTTGGTCAGTGGTCTCACCATGTTTTATAAAAACTTCTGTAACTGGGTGTTATATGAAAATCACAGCTTCTCTATTTGTCATCCTGATGGTACAAATTAAAATGTTTCACAAATGTAAGTAAGAGAATAATAACACTAATTCAAAGGAGAAAAGGTGTTGGGAATAGGCAGGAAAGGGTTTTTTCTTTATTTTGGGATCACCCTGTTTTGTGGAAACTACTAGTCTGATTTTAGCTGTAGAAAATTTCACTGTCCCTTTGAGTCATAGAGCAAGGGTGGAAAAATCTGAACCCAGGAGAGGTACAGAGGGAAGAAATAAACAAGTACTTTTATTTCTAGTTTGTTTCAATCCTAAGTGTACATTCAAGGTATGTGCCTGTCAGACTTTGTAATTCCCTCCTGAAGATTAAGTCCTCGTGTGCTAACCCTACTAATCCTTTAGATGAGCTCTTCTGCCCACAGCCATTTCCCTCAAGTGTCTATGAGCATTGGTAGAGGCATTGGCAACTCAGCAATCTGATCTAGCACCAGGCTGAACTCAAAAACAGCTCAGATAGTCCTACTATCAGGAAAATTGTGGTTTAGGTTGCCTTTCAGGACCCTTCTCTCCAAGCCAACAGCCTCTGTGCAAGATCCAACACACTCTAGACACACCAATACCTATTTTCCTGCATCACCTGGATATGCCCAAGGCCAGCTACTTCAGCAGCAGCCATAATCTGCAAAAAGAGCATCTCTTAGCCTCCTGGGGGGGAGCCTGATACCCACAGGAGGAGTGTGTAAGCACTGGCAGATCCCTGGATCTGTGGAGAAACACGGGTAGAACCATTTGCTGTCAGACTCCACATTCATGTTTTTGCTCCCTCTAACTGAGACCCCTCCTGGGGAAGCAAGCAGGGCTGGGATAACATCAAAGTCTATCCACTTCCCTACAAGTATCAAAACCACATCACAGACTCTGTTTCTTCTCTTTGTACAAAGCCAGCCATGGATGAACACTGCAAGAAAGGGTGGTATGATCATCACAGGCCATGGTGCCTACAAAGCTGACCCAGGGATTGGGCAGTACATGTGGCTGGAAACTGGCAGCAGAAGCTGTTAATTATTGGCTGTTTTTTCCACTCCAGATGTCACAGGTTTTAAACACTGGCCTGTTGTAAAGTTTGTATGGTGACTTGGCGAGCAAACTGCAGAGCAAATGTGTTTCCTCTCCTGGAAAAGCCCATACCACTGTGCCTAGAACCGGACCTTGGATAGACATGCAGGTAACTGTGGCGCTTCTGCCCCTGCTGCTTTCCTGTCCCAGGGACACACACCCTCTGAAATGGAGCATTTGATGAGGATTTTCTCATGGATCTTCCCATAACTCCTCTTTCTCTTTATTGAGGCTAAGAAGCCTTCCCTAGACATTTTGATGGAACTCGTGATCCTTACTCAAGATCTCTCCTGTGATGAACCCATTCCTTCAACCATCTTCCAAATATATTTTCTCCTGTTTCAGGCTGATTACTTCTGCGAAGAAAATGTAACCTAATTTATTTAGTACAAAATATCATGCAAGAAGTCTTTGGAATTGAAAACAGTAGAAATCATTGCTTTATTTGCACTGTTTTTGTTAGTGACTTTAGCTTTTCCATGACTGACAGGGACACACTGCAATACATTTTTAGCATGGCTGCTTACCAACAGCTCTGTTCTGTACTGGTACATCCTAATTCTGCAGAAGCTGTGAAAAGCAAATAGGTGCTTTGGGGACTGTACATAACTTGAATGGATTTTAAAAACCTATCCCCCATTTGCAGATGCTGTATATTTTATTCCCAGAATCAGGTTTGTCTGGTCTTCGTGTGCTTTTACAACTGGTATATTCCCTATGGTTTATGCTGTGACTCTCTCTACCTCTCATATGACATTTTTAATGGAAAGTGTGCTGAGAGCAAAGCTGTGCTCTTTCAGTTCCCGGTAACCTCCTGTCATTCAGACTGTCTTAATAAGATTTGTGATTAGATGAACCCTTTTAATGAACAACATATTTTTCCAGGTTGCCATGGTCTAGGGGCAAAAAAACCCCCACTGATAAAGAGATATAACCCACTTGTAATTTGACAAGAAAATATCCGCTTCTCCCTTTCAGTATGACATTAAGTTTATCAACTTTTTAATTTACTGTATATAAGGAGTGGTGGAGCCATTCATGCAGCTGAGTATTTATTCCTGCAACACAGCAGTCCATGCTCATTAGGGCCCTGGCCAAGAAGGAGACTGTGGAGAGATTAAGAAGGACATATTTGTTGTAATTTGCCAACTGGCATCTTGCCTATTCATTACAGAATATTACTATAAGCACATCATTAAGAAACTGCACTCACTTTGTACAGTGATTAGGGAAGAACTGTAGAAAAACAAAGCATCTGTTCTCTTTGCTCACCTGTTGAAGGAGGCTTGTTGGAAGGAGCAGTCAGTCTTAGGAATAAGTTTTCTTTTGCAGACTTCTCTGTCTTTGCAAGAAGCCTCACTGAAGACCTGACCTAGGACTGCTAAACTCTCCCTTATATTATCATATGGAATCCCAAGGTCTTGGGTACTGTCTCTGCAAAGCTATTAAAAGTATTCATTTCCAATTTTGCCAAAAATTCATAGATCAATTTTGCTAGAACCAGCCCCTTTCCCTTCTCTTTTTTCCTGTCACATGGCCTTTCCTTAAGTAGGCACTCTGATCACTTAACTCCTTGTACACTGGCTTTTTGTGAAATCAAGAAAGATGGCAGACTTTGAACAAATAATTAGGTCATTCGAGGTGATGTGCTTCCACTGGATAGAATGTGACTTGCTGCTCATTAAAGTGGTACAAAAATTATGTTGCATTTTTTTTCTTTTTTTTTTTTAAAGAAAAGGAACACCATCAATGCAGCATTGAGTCTGAACTTTTAGGCTGTACACTTTGAGCCGAGCATTGTTTTGTCCAAACATCAGATTTAGGAGTGCCCATTTGTCCATTGCACCATTTCCAATGCTTGTGGTGTTTGTGGGTTGCGTTAATGGGATGTTGACAGAGATTTTCCAAAAATTTGCTACAATGCTAAAGTCTGGTAAATAATGTTGCCTTACAAACATTTAACCACTGTACTTGAACCAGTGCTTTTATCCACATTAAAATCTTCTCATTTTTGGAGTGTCTGTCAATGTAAGTGAAAATTACAATGGACAAGTTCCAGCAACTTTATATGTGTAATCTTTTGGGTTCACACTTTTCTTTTGCTATGACCAAGGACCTGTGCACAATCCTTCTTGTTGCCTTTCTTCTATCTCTATTCACTTGTTTCCTGTCTTTTTTGGAGCACAGTGTTTGAAGTTAAATACAGACATCCAGCTGAGGCTTTATCAATGTCAAGTAGTGTAGAAAGAAAGATTTATTGGTATTGCCGTGAAAACATCAGATTACAAATGAAAAATTATCTCCAAGTATTTGGAGACAATGTTTCACTTTTTTATTTAAATTTAAGATGAATATAAAAAGTTACAGTACAAGTTGGCCTCACTACTCTATAATAAAGAAGGCGTTTGAAGGAAAACAGACAAACAAAAGTAATGGATAATGAAAAACAATGGCTGCTCCTTTTGCTGTCCTCTCCTAACTACTAAACACTTGCCTTCCAAATCAGGGTGGCTGCAGCCAAGTTGCTTCTTGGCAATGGTCTCTGGTCCATGCTCTCCCCTAGAACACATCCAAAACTTGTTTGGAAGAATGGCATCTGCTCCAGGTCAAAACTCTGCCTGAACTGTTGTAACAATTTCTAAGTATAGCCAAGCATGCTTTAATACCTGGAATGTTCCTAAGGCTGAGCAAATAAACAAAAGACTGATTTTGGAGCACAGTGTTTCAGTTCTCCTGGGAGAAGAGCTGTGCTTTTCAAACTGTTAATGCATTTCATATTATTATTGCATTCTAACACAAACCCTGAAGTAGTGCAGAGAACAGACCCCAGATCTTCTCTGTCTCCTTATGAATTTCTCATTGGATAAGTACTGGATAAATTAATTAGAAAGGTGTTATTCCTACTGAGAGAAAAAGGGAAGCAAGAATGTAATTTTTAGCAAACCAAGGTCAGACAGAACACTAATGACTTAGAAAGGGAAAAAATGTTATTTGGACATCACAAATTTTTTTGTTTGTTTGTTTTCCACTGTTTAATAGAGAGGGATCTTTTTCTGCAGTTGCAGAATTTAAACTTTATTTTCCCCACTGTGAGCTCTCTGAGGTCCATAAGTGCTTGGTTGTTCCTGTCTTCTTATGACTGCTAGACAGCCAGAAGATGTGAGCTTGGAAAACATGTTGTTTATCAAAACTTTTCCTTGATCAGGACACAGAGGCCAGGTCAAGGAAGCACAGAAATATGCTCAGACTGTTCTATAGCCTCCCTCTTCTAGTGAATAGGTCACTAGCCAGACACCTGGGAATTATTTACAATTGATTCCCCCAAGATCTGTCTGTCTCTTAATAGTTGTGAAGATACTGCTTGCCTTTGTGTCCTCCTCTGAAATTTTAATAACAAGCCATAATTGATTTTTTTTTAGAAGACCTGCAAACTCAGTCCTAGACTAAAGCATGTCATAAGTACTTTTTGTTCAGCCTTTACACTCACCAGATTGTATAGCCTGGGCCTGACCCACATCCAGCTGGTGCAGCTCAGAGCTGGGGAAGCCATAGCTGCTTCTGGGGGTATGTCAGACAGTTGCCTTTATGTAACACCTTTTTTCACTTTCTTCTTTTATTCCCTTCAAACATTACTGTCTTGTTTGTATTAAGTATCTGAATGTGTAATGCTGAAGTCCTAGGAGTCTGTGTCCTGAGCTTTCCCAAGCTTGTACTGACATTAGGATGAAGTTTATAGTCAAATTACTTGCAGCATGTGGTACATATGTCCTCCCTGAAATCCTCTGCATCAAAAGTAAAAAATGTCATGAAGTGATAAAAGAAAAAGGAAGAATGATACAGCATCACTGCTTGCAGGAGGAGGAAGGCTGGGCAAATTTCCACTGTGGCCCCAAAGAGTAAGCAGAAGGTCAGAGCCACATCTTCCCCCTCTCCCACACCCCAACTCACTGCTCAGAACTTGTGAGGAAAAATGGACTTATCCAATTGCCTGAGATAAACTTGACATAAACCTTGTCATTTGGCCATGACTTACAGAGTCAAAAATTTTCAGCTGATCTTAAAGGTCACTTGGTCATTTTGGCTGAACAGAAAGCAGACAATGGGGATGGGAGTGAAGAAAAACTAGGCTAGAGCTTCCTGCCTCTTTGGGTTTTTTTCAAAGAAAGATACTTAAATTTCCACAAAACTGTTTTCCTCAATCAACTGCAAATTCATCGGTCTTGCTCCAGTCTCCTGTAATAGCGTTTTATCACTTATATCCTCACAAAGCAGGCTTATGCAGAAGCGAAATTATGCAAATAAAATCATTTCTAATCATCACTGTCTTCAAAGGAGGACAACAAAACGTTGCTCTCAAAAAAATCTATTGATAAGGATAATTATGCTATTAGGCTTTCTCAGTCATCTCTTCATTCATACAGTAATTGCTTTCAACTTAGAATTTTTTATCAGCATGGCATAAAATCTGGATAGAGATGTAGACAGGTGAAGAAAAGATCATGAAGTGTTTTATTTACATTAATTACACCTCATAATACCTCTGACAACTCCAAAATAGATTATTAAATTCAGGCATTGAGGCCTCTAAACAGACTGCTTATTTTGTTATTTAAATGTGGTTTTGAGGATCTGTGTATGAACACTGTGGCACAAACAGCTCGCCTTGAATCAGACAGCAAATTGATGACAGTGACAAAAATAAAGCCTTTTGAGCCTCCCCCTCCAGCACTCCAAGCAGTGACTCCAGCACATGTCCTCACATAGTCTGGGTGTGGCTCAACCAGTATTTTACATGGCAATCAAATAAAGTGCTTTTTATTGTTCCTGGCAAGCTTTTGACCAAAGCTAGGTTTGTGGTCCAAATTTAAAACGGATTCTTATTACATACACCAGAACTGGTTTGAAGAAATATTTCTACCATGTTAAAGCTTTCGTCAAGCTAAAGGAAACAAAAGTCAGTCTATTCTCTGTAATATTCTCACAGTGACTTGCATGGGACACATGATATTGAAAAACAAATACCTTATGGTCACAGCAAAATGTACTTTACAAATTTCTTTTTGGAAAGAACATAATCCAGAATTCAGCAGCAAACAGTAACTTCAGAACAGGCATGAATTCCTAAAAACTGTTGAAATCCTGAAGAAGAGTAACAAACAGTTTAACCTGGATCACTAAAAGCACAGTGATTCATTATTAATGTTTTCAATAGCCAATTCTGCAGCCACCACCACTGACACCATACGATGCAAGTATCTACATACACATGGCATGTTTAGAGTCAGACACCAAGACAGGCTGTATGGTAAAGCCCCACACCTCTCTCTTACTTGGGCAATCAAATGCAATTTCATACAATGCCACTGTACAGCTGGTAAAAGTCGTGTCAAGAATCCTATCAGGATCAGGGCTGACAATTCTAACTAAAAAAAGAGGGAAAAGAATCAACATTACAAGAGGTGTTAACTATAGTATTTTAAGTTAACACTAGTATTTTAAGCGTGATTTCTACTGAGTGTAATGATATGTTATTGAGAGTTTAGGGTAGAGATCAGATCAAGTAATGGATCCTAGTAAATGGGAAGCTCTAGCAGGCAGTGATATATCATTTTATGCAGCTATGCAGATTAACTAATACCAGGATCTTACACAAATATGCAGCATACTTAATGGCATGTTCTCCCATATTGCAGTTGCTGTGGGACTGGTACTGCAGCTGCTGTGGGACTGGGTGCACTGTGGTGTTTATTCTCTGGGGAGCCATTAAAAGGAAACACATGAAGGGAAAAAGAAATAGATGAAAAACTCACTGAAATATTCATGTCAGTGGTGTTGGAAGATTACCCAAAGTCTGTGTCCAAGCTCCGTACCTAGACTGTGCTGTAGAATACCTCTATGCCATGCAGCTTATGCTGTCCTCACTGGACATTCCCGATGCTTTGGCTCTGCTAGCATCTGTTGTAAAACCTATTTGGTGTGAGCAACAACAATATTTCTCTTCATTCCTGCAAAGGTTCAATTCCACCCTTTCTGCACTGTACCAGAATGCAGAAATTTCTTTAAATCATTACCTGCATTCATTTGGGCCAAGCTGCAATGGCCCTTCCTCCGAGGTAGTGATTGGGCTCAGTGTTGCCACTTGCCAGCTCCTTGACTCCAGTGGTCACAGGTCTCTGGCCACAGAGATCTGTCGCTCAATCGTGGAGCAGCTGAACTGCCATGGCATGATGCTGTGGTGGGGACCATCCCACCTTACAGGGCTCTGCACTCTAAAGAAGACCCTCAGGAGGGGATGCACCCACAAACGTCCTGCTCTTCCCTATCACACAAACACTTGCATGAGTTGGCACTGTGCTAAAATTTATGCAAGGAGCGCAAGAAGTCTGCATGGATCATAGATTTCTTTAAAAAATCTTTGTAGCCTTCTATTATTGCTTGAAGCAAGTCTATTTGTTAAGTTGTAAGAAACCCTTGTTCATTGCCTGTTCAATCTGGAAAACAGAAGCTGTGTCTCAGAATTTGAGTCATTGAGCTGGACTGGGAAAAAACACAGCAGAAACTCTACTATCAATTTTTGAAACTAGCTGAGGGCTGCATAAGTTTTTACAGCACATTTGCAGTGAAAACAGTGAAGTTGGCCACAGTAACTCACACCTTTCATCTTTGTTTTTTTTCTAAGCTTAAGCTCCCCCTTAAAAAACTGTGTGCTGGTTGGTTCAAACAGGTTTTACAATAAAGCTTTTGGTATTTCACCATTTTTGATTTTCATCTGTTCACAAATTTATGACTCAGCTCACCAAGTCAGATGGCAAAGTCAGATAGCTGCTTCATGGACTGTTTTTGTCTTCTCCACTCCACTTAACATCATTGATTTTGAAATCTGACTCTCTACAGCTGACTCAAGGGTTATTATTAACAACAGCCAGACAGATTCTGATGCTACTTGATGCTGAAGATAGCTTTGGATAAATTGGAGGAAGACTGCTGTAATACAAGAAAGCAAGAGGATCAGCTTTGTCTCTGTAAGTCTGGTGTATGAAAAGTTTATTGCCACATTTAATTTTTCTTTGCTGGAAGACATATGAACTCAAAGAAATAAATTTGCCACGAATGTGCAGAAAACAGTGCATCCCATAAAAACTGAGTTCATTTATCCTTTCAGTCAATTCCCATAAATCAACCCCCCAAAATGCAACTTATTAATATCCTATTATATAATGGAAGTTGCAGACTGTAAATCTATTCCCCTTGAAATTACATTCCCTGTGCTCCACACTTTTCAAAGAGGATTTACCCATGCTAAAGCAAGAGCACCTAAAGGGCTGCATAGATGACCAAGGAGATCATGTCAAAACTCAAATATAAAAATAAAGCTCACATGAGGTGAAATTGGGGTCAGAAGACTCAGGAGGAATATAGAGACACCATCTGAGCAATGTGACACAGGGTTAGGCAAGACAAAGCCCATTTAGTCCTGAATCTGGCAAGGGTTTGTGAGGACTTCTCTTCTGGGACAGATTGACCAGAGAGATTGAAGTTTCCATCTTTGAAATGGAAATCTTCTTCTTTACATTTGAAATGTAACTGGGCAGGGTCCTCAGAAACCTCTTCTAGCTGATTCTGCTTTGAGCATGTAGGGTGGATGGGACTTTCTCCAAATCTGAACCTTTCTGTGATTCTGCAATTACATCCATGTGTTTTTGCAGGCACGTGTTCCTGATGAGCATCTCTAAGGAATATAGGTTAATGCAGCTTTACCAAATGTATCTGAAAGGTTTATTTGGTTCTCAGCAGAGAAAGGACTCCATTAAAATGTAGTTTACATAACAGACTTCACCAGTGTAGTTTTTCTTAAAACTTTTTCCTCCAAACTGTTGGTTTCTCTGATGAAAGGACCCAATATAGACTTAGTCAGAAGAATAGTTGCAGTAGTCCAATCTACTTAAACAGCTCATGTGGGATTTTCCATTTACAAGAGCTCTTTGTTAATCTTTACACTTGCAAATAGTTTTCTGTTAAGTCCATCTTGGAATAGCAGAAACAGTTGCTTCTGTCATAGAAGAGAGAAGGGTGGGGAGAGCTGAATGTTGTCTTTGTTTGGAGGATAGTAATTTTCCTTGAGAAAGGAAAAACAAACTAAGAAAAAACCCAATTACTCTTCAAGGGCATAGAGCTGAGTAGCACTTGACAACGCTCATTCCATGAATTGCTGCCTTCCTATGCTCAATCACTCCCCTTTCCCTTCTGTTCTGTGACCACACAGAAGAGTGTTAAGGAACACAGTATTAGGAATATTCCTCTAGGGAAGACACACTATTTCCTTTTGTCTCCTTTTTAAATTATGTTCCTAATCAAGTCTCTACAAAGAAGAGATTTAAGATATCAAAGGTAGAACCATCACCACTTCTTGATAGTGTAAGATGATGTGAAGAGATGTGAAAAGCCTTCTGATTGCCCTAGAGCTCACACTGTATCTTTCCCTCAATAAAAGGAACGGTGTGTTGGTGAACACAAGGGCTGGATGGTCCACCATAAAAACTTGTCACCTGTTACCACCTGCTACCACCTTGTTTAATGACTGTGGGCTCAGCTCAACAAATTAGATAGATAGATATTCATTAAGTGCATGTTTAAATGTTATGCTGATTTGGAATGGATTTAAAAACAGAGCAGAGAATGAGCTCCTAGCTGGATATTCCAGGAGAGTTTTGAAGGAAACTGTGTTCTCAGGCAATGTAGCCAAGTAAGGTGGGCCTATTTTACTTAATCCCCTTATTAAAACTAATGGTTCATGTTGTTCCAGTAAGAGAATAACAGCAAGGTTACATAAGGTGTTCTCCTGAATGATATGAATCTCTTTGTATCTAGGGAAATCAAAGACTCTTTTCTCCAAGTACATAAATACTGAGATCATACAGGGAACTATTAATAAGTCAACATTTATGAGTTCTAGAACTTGTAGACAAATGCATTGAAGGAATCATGCAACTGAACCATACCGCGCAGATATGTAGTCATGAAAAACATAATTTTAGTAATCCCTCTGAAGTCAAGAGATTATTCTGAAAAGTTAGCCAGTACACCTAAAAGCAAATTTTCCAAAGGTTAAACACACAAATGCCTTGAACAAAATTGGGTATAAACCCTCAAGGATTGTATCAGAGTAATAGAAACTGCCAGGAAAGCATGAATAAAATTGATATCCACTGTAAAAGACTGGAACATCTTAAAAACTTCTAGAGACTATAAAGTGTCCTACCACTGGAAAAAAATAATATGCAAGAAATAAGGCATTTGCACAACTGTTACTAAGTCAAATAGTTTCTACAATCACCAACAGATAGTCGTTCTGTGCCTATCAAATTAACTTGTGGCCAGCATATCTAGAAAAAGCTAACAGATGTATTGGCTTTCATTTTAGAGCTTTCTGAGACATATCTGATTTCTGAAAAGCAGAAGTTCTAGCTTTGTATGGTCACATCCAGAATAAAACATTAATTCAATGCTGTTACAGCACAAGTGCAACAGCTTTCCTTTCCTCTCCAAATCTCCCCCACTCCAGACACTTGTCTCAGTTAATTGATGCTGATAAATGCCCAACATTTGTAAGGAACGTATGTACATATTTACGCATCTTTACATTTCTTGAATTTCTTTTTTCCTCCAAAACTTACTGTTTGTTACTTTAACTGTAAACACAACATCCAATCACCTCAATGAATCAGGATCCTAGGGAGGTTTTTTCTGCGGTAGACACCACAGGGGAAAATAAAGCCATATTACTGGAGAGAAAACAGAAAACAAATATGCTTTATTCAGCATCACAGGAGGCAAGAGCTGCCCAGACCAAACAATGAAAAGTCACAGCCAGAGGGCCACCCCACCTTCTTGGTTTAGTTTGATTCAGAGCCATCATTTTGTGGTCATCATGTTTATACCCACAAAACCTGGAGTGTTCCTTTTTGCTTTGAGTCTGGTGTTTAATGTTCAAAGCTCCACAATAAGACCAGGTGAAAGTCCAAATGTGCCTGGCAATATCATGACTTAGATGGAGAGAATTAAAAGCTCCATTAAAATGACATAAAACAAAACAAAACAAAACAAACAAAAACAAACAAAACAAAAAAAAGGCAAAAGTAAACCCCAACAAGTAAACCCCAACCAGCCAAAAAAAAAACCTCCTTGACCTATAATCCAACAAATTGATCCACGTAACACTAAGTAACTTGAAGTTCCATCAAGTCTAATTATTAAGGATAAACTTTGCAAAGTTTAAGTTACAACAGCTGAAGTGTGAACAGTTCACAGATTCCTGTGAACCACACAAGTCCTCTGTTAAACTATTATTCATCTTCACTAATTGGTTTTGGCTTGAGATAAGGATGAGATTAATTCTGCTTTGGAGAGAGCACACTAGTGGCAAGACAGGGAATCCTACTCTAGGAAAGAGAGTGGTTATTGAATGACTGTAGTTCTGCCACTTTAAAGCTTTATTTTTTCTTTTTTTCTTATGCAAAACTGTGAATTGAAACAGTCCTATTCCAATTACTGAACTCATGAAATCAGACACTCATTAAGGACTTCAGTTGCTGCCTTTGTGAAACTTTTTGACATACACTGATCTGACAGAAAAAGGGAAATACGTGTAATTTATGGCTGACTCAGACTGCTAAATGCTGGACAAAGCAAAGAAGAGCAGGTTGTGTTAGAAAAACCCTTGTGCTAAGCAATGGATGATAGAGATAAAACTTGAGATTGAGAAGGGGGGAGGCTTATCTAAAAATAAAGATTAGGAGGGATGGAAACCAATTCCAACCATCATCTGTCCAACAAGACCAGCTTGAACTCAGAAAACTGCCAGACTTTAGTGGAAGTGGATCTGCAAATTTTCTCTGCCTGGTTTGTGGAGAAAGCAGATGTTCTTAGTGGCACTTATGGACATGTATGGGACCAGCCTTGCCCTCCTCCTGTGCCTGACAGTGGCTCAGGCCAGCAAGTTCTGTGGAGAAACTCTTGTGGACATCAGCCAGATCCTGAACAGCCTTTGAGGATTCAGTCCTGCCTAGACTGAGCAAAAGTGTCCTTCTGCCTCCAAACGCCACCCCATTCCCCCTCTATACCTCTTCGCTCCCTCACACTCATCACACACACTCTACCAGGGATGCTCTTTACTCCCTGTTGCTGTGAAAACCTTTTTAATGCTTCTTCCTTATCTCAAGTACCTGGCATGGATGTAGACAAAACCAAATGCTTCACAGGAACAGATGCAAAAATTTCTGTCCTTTTATCACTTAGAATGTGAGGACTCCAGTTCCATGGTCCCATAAAGCATTGTCTTTTGCCTCATGTTTTATGAATGAAATCTTTTTTAGAAAATTCACATTAAAAATGTAACTCTCAACAGTATTTCCCTTCCAGGCTTGCTTGGAGCTAATTTTAGATCCAGCCACAAATTCCTGCTAGTTCACAACCATCAGGGATGGAGAAATCCTCCATCTGTTCCCTGACTTTCTAGTCATCCCTTTTCTGCCAAGCAAAGTGGTACTGATAGAGAGAACCAAAATTCCCCACTACCCCTAGAGAGAGGAGAGGCAGGAGACACATTTATAAGTATTCGGGATGCTCAGCTGTTGCTCAGGTCTTGTAGGGCCTGAAGCTATTTTTTCTCTCTCCTTCCAAGGATGGTGGGAAGAGCATTCTGAGCAGGCTGTCCTGCAGCTCCCCACCCCATCCCCTATGCTTCTCCTCTTTGCACTGTCACCCTGCACAGCACAATTTGTGCAGGCTGCTGCACGAGAAACTGTGTTCAAGGGACAATGATAACAAACACAAAGGTGTTACCCAGCTCTCCAAGAATGCCAGAAGAAGAACTTCTATATGCTGATATTTAGTAGTGATGGAACAGATGCATTTCACTTATAAGCAGGTGTCAGTCCCAAGGAAGAGCATCTGTGCTTGTGATGGGCTTTAATCATGGGCATCCAACTGATATTGGTGGAATTTCCCACCAGCCATACTCCAGGACCTGTGCAAATGCCCACTGGATCCAGAGCAAACACAAACTACCCTGCCACAGTAGAACTCCCACTTCCACCAGCTGCTGAAGACAGCCAAGGAGCAGCTCTGGCTGCAATACAAGTTGTCAGAGTTGGAAGGTGGAAAGAACAAAACCACGCCGTGGCTTTTTTCTGTTGTGGCAACACCAGCAGTAAGGAGACAGGAAGGATGTAGAACAGTCCTCCGTTCACATACAAGCCTATGCAACATGTGAGTTGGCAAGTTTTCCCTGTCATTTTTCATACACATTGTCACGAGTTAACCCCAACCAGCAACAAAGCCTCACAGAGCCACTCACTCACTTCCCTGCAGTGGGGTGGAGGAGAGAGTCAGCAGAGTAAAAATGAGAAAACTTGTGGGTTGAGATAAAGGTAGCTTAAGAGGAAAGCAAAAGCCATGTTCAGCCATCCTCAGGAAAGCAGGGCTCCATCACATGTAACAGTGACTTGGGAAGACAAAACTCATCACTCTGAATGATCACTTCTCATCAGCCCTTCTTCCTTCATCCCCCAGTTTATTGCTGACCATGATGCCGTACGATCTGGAATATCCTTTGGGTCAATTGGGGTCAGCCATCCCCACTCTGTCTCCTCCCAATTCCTTGTGCACCCCCAACCTCCTCCTGGTGGGGTGGGATGAGGAGCAGGAAAGGTTTTGTCTCTGTGTAAGCACTGCCCAGCAATAAAAAAAACATCCCTGAGTGTTAGCAACACTCTTTCCATCACAAATCCAAAACACAGCCTTGTACTAGCTACTGTGAAGAAAATTAATTCTATCCCAGCCAAAATCCGCACTCAATCAAAGTTTTTTGTAAAGAGCATTCCCCACAGAAATATCCTGTGCAAACACAAATGAATTTGAGCTACAAGTAGGATAGTTTACAAAAAAACAATATGAATAAATCAGATCTGGACAGAGTCACCCTTGGCAATAGTCACATCCCTTCTTGGTTAATGGAGTTTTAAGACTGGAAGGAGACTGTCTTGGGACACATTGTCAACACTTCCACCACACCACATTACACCATGGGTGGCTTTCACAGTGATTTTTATTTGGGATATTATATCAAGCACATTAATAATAGTAGGCCTCTAAATAAGTTGTGCTTCTATTGCTGTTCAGATAGATTTCTGTAGAAACCGATTTTTCTTACTATTCCCCTTAGATTTTATGGTCAGAGAAACATGTAATAATTTACCATACAGCCATACTGTGTTCAGATATTGGTACTTACTTGTATGTAAAACCATTAAAATTCTTTTTCTCTTTTCAGCATAACATTCTTCCTCCAATTTCTGATAAGACATCATAGCACCTGCTTCACAATACCCTAGATTTGTCATTCAGAAATCTGGTCAGCTTATTTTTGGTGCAAGAGAATAGTTTATTGTCTTGCTTTAGGGGATTGTGATTCTATTTTTAATTAAAATAGATTTATTTCCTTCTGTTATCACTGGGTTCAGACTGTATCTTCTCAAAATGGATTCTGGCCAGAAAGAAATGTGGAAACACGCAATGAATCCTATTAAACCTGAAATAGTTGTTTTAGCTGTATTCAAAAACCAGTCTGGTTTTGAGGTTTAACCCAACTCTTGCAAAGAACATCCAGTCCTTTCTGCATTATACAATTCATAAGATGTCTTCAGATTATTAAAGTAAAATGAAAGGCAAATTCTATTTCATTCTCAGTCATAAGAGTGTTTATTTTTTCCTTTTGATGAATACATCCTATGGAATTGATCTTTGAAGATGCTCAGAGTTCTCTGTTCTCAATACTTCTCCCACACCTCTTACAGCTTAACTTTTAAATCTATGAAGAAAATTCATTGAAATTGCAAGGATTTGAGCTTTCCCTGAACTTCTTTGTTTGGAGTGGGATGATAAGTGGAACAGAACAGCACTTTACTCTGATAAGGACAGTAGAACAGAACAGAACAGCCTTGGAGCAGTAGATAAAGGACATAACTTAGGCAAAGAGGAGTCACGCAAAATGCAAGCAGGATGCCAGCTCAGCTCTGCAAGGCTGACAAAGCACAAGTTATGCAAAACAATGATATTGTGCTTTCTCAAAAGCGGAGGTCGAGGAATAGCCACCTAGAAAGGACACCAGACATCGAAGACAGACCCCAAAGAACCATGTAAGGACTTCCAGTAAGGGGTGCAACTGTGCAAAATAAATACACAAACATCAAGTAAACGTGAACAGTGAATTAACATGTAATCAGTGTGTATGATCAAAACTCTGTTTTCCTGATACTTGGGGCACTCGATTAGAGGAAGGATGCTCTGACTGACCAGCGTGCTGCAATAAACAATGTCCACTTTCTAATACTCAAAACTGTAAGAAAGTTTCTATGTGGCTGATTTCAGTACCAGGATTCAAGGGAAATCACTGCTATGCAGACCTTTAGTATCAAGGAAAACCCCTCAGCTGTTCTATTTGAAATGTATAGGAAGAGAGCAGTGTCTTCACAATAAAGTAGTTCTCCAATTTTTGTGAATGTTGGGGTGACACTTAGGCCTCAGTGAAGTAAAAGAGGTCACTTATTCCTGCTCCCTTGGAATTGGGATTTCAGCCCTTCATATTAATCATTAGCATACACCATTGAAAACTTGATATTCTTAAATAAAAAGCTCCAGCCTTTCATTTTCCTTCAAACCCAGTGACTCATTCCTTCTTGTCACAGCACAGGCAGCCAGACACAAGTGAAGCACCTATTATTTGGCTTTCTGCTGTTTCCTTTCCCTCCCTCAAGGATCTTTGCTGGGTTTTGTCCCAGCAATAAAATAAGTGTGGGTAATGGGAGTGTTTATGTGGTGACTCTAGAATTGTCCTCTTTTCTCAGTATATCTGCTTGTTACAGTTTTAGCAACCAAAAATTTCTTTACTCTTCCTTCTGTGGGAGACAAAAGGAGATTAAATGCTGTCAGAAAGGATGGATACATCATTTCAGGTGCAAGACTCTCAGCTTCTAGGCAGAATTTAATTTCTCCTTGATGCTCATGTGGGCAGTTGACTTTTCAGTTTTGGAAAGCTAAGATATCTGATCTGTTGGATAAGCAACCCAGGAATGAGGATTTCCTTGATGGGATAGAGGTAGGTACTGTTCAAGTCCACACTGCCCCACTTTCTGAAGTGCGGCAAATCACACTCCGAAAAGCCTCTGCAGAGATGCAAGGTAAGCATCTGAGAGAAGCTGCTTCCTCACCCAGAGGAAGCACAGACTGATTCACAGCCTTACAGCTGAGAAAAGCTTTCCAGAAGCATTTATGGAGTATGTTCCCCACAGGAATGTGAGTCCACTCTGAGACCTCAAAGCAAGAATGCTGCATTAATTTCAGTTGTGATGCCTTGCCTCATTTTATGATGTGTAGTCATTTAACTCCTTGTCAGGCTGTGGGAATACAGTGATGGCACTGATGCTGGGCAATTAAAACAGAACTATATATGAGGTGAATATGACCAGTGGCTGGTTGCTTGCTGGCACCAGGTGGAGCACATAATTTCACTCATGGTTCATTGACAGCAGCACTGTGGGTGCTGACACAGCCCAGTGTTAATACCCAGCCTCCTCTGTTTCCCATCAGTTCAGGAGCTCAGCACCACAGGACTTGTAAATTCTCCCCTTTCACAAACAAGTATTTCCACTTGCAGTGGATTTTGTTGTGGGAAAGGATTTATAGGTCAGCACTTAGAACCATCTGGTCAGTGTTTAACAAGAAGCTGAAGCATATTTTATTCCTTCCAAGGCTACCCTACTGAATGAATACCCTACTGGCTAGCAAGTAGCTCCCAAGCTCCCTAAGCAATTTTCCCCTCCCTATCATTTCTTTAGAGACTGATGCAGTAAGTTAAGCATTGAAAAAGCAATCTCTCATGTAAGTCACCTGTCTCACCTTACGTACCTGTCCTACAGACATGATCCATACCTTCTGCACCCCAGGGTTAGGTGCTGGGGTGTCAGACATGCTGGTGTACACAACTCCTCCTGCATCCTTGCCAGAGAAGGCAGAAATACCCTGCAGCCATGTCCTCCATCTATTTCAGACAAGTGAGAGGTTTCAAAAGATCTCAGCTGATCTAGTGGAGCTGCGGCTGTGCTGCTTTCCACTTGGACACACATATCCACCCTTTTCTTTGCAAAAGATGTTGATTTTCAGACAACTCCTTTCCTGTGCTGCCTCACCCCACAATTGTCTGTGTCCCAGTGGCAGGGTGGGAGACAGAATTACACAGCTGTGGAGGGAGGAGAGTCCAACGTGGACTGTGATGAGCTGCTGGGGAATCACAATCTCACCCCTGTGACAAGCAGCCTCAGCCCAGGAAATATGGAGCTGCACTTAGGAGGAAGCAGCAAGCCCCAGTGAAAGGTAGAATAGATTGGGACTTGACTGAGGTCGAGGTAATGGTGATGCAAGACCTACACGCACTCAGGACAATTGTGCCCACTCTGGCAGAGCTCTCAAGCTGTTTTCCAAAGCTGGTGCAGACATACCCAGAGTGTAGCTTCCTTTTACAGCACATCTTGTGCTCTTTGAGCACTTTCATGTCTCAGCTTTATGTGTCTAAACTACACCCACTCAGCAGGTCAGACTGGCAGACAAGCCATTGTCATGCCTCCATCCTGCCCAGACAGATCCTGAGGGTGCAGCACCTCTGAGTAAAACAAGACCTACAGACTGACCCTATCAGGGTTGTACAGAAAATCCATGAGGCAGAGGGATAAGTAAGAGACCACTCATCTGCTTCCTGCCTCTACAGGAACAGAAAGCATTTTCCAAAAGGGTAGAGGTTATTCTCTCTGGTAAATGCAGCAAATGGTCCATAGTTCAACTTCTCAGAACTTCTTGAGCTAAAGACTTAAAAGTCTTAGATAATAACTAGAAAGTCCCTCAAGAAACAAATCAGCCAATCTTTTTGTGACAAATTTTGAAGTAATTCCACATTTGGAACCCTATTTCTTCTTCTTTGAAAGGGGCCTGATGTCTGGAAAATAGTATCTGTAATTTAAGTCACCGAGTCATTAACTGCTCAACATTGTAGGTGTCTGACACCTCTTGCTTAGGAACAATTCTTAGTCTTGGCCTCTTCTCTTCTCTTCTCTTCTCTTCTCTTCTCTTCTCTTCTCTTCTCTTCTCTTCTCTTCTCTTCTCTTCTCTTCTCTTCTCTGGCTTTGGTTTTGTTTTGAGAGTGGTTCTTTTCCATGAAAGAGAGTTTCCAGAGGATAGCTAAATTAACCAGGCCAGGAAGGTATGAATTTAGATATTCTTGCAGGTTGTGCAACCCCTGAAGCAGAAGATGTGAATGGGATCATGTCTGCATGAAGCCCACCTAAATTTCTGATAGCAATGATTGTATTTTCCCCCAAGGATTTCCTCCTTTTCACATCACTTGAGCTGTGATGAACTCAGAAGTCAAAGCCAGTAAAGTCAAGAAAGTTTTTGTTTTGTCTGCCCATGTTTTTCACATCCTTTCTCCTCAATAGCTCATTCATCAAGCCAAGCAAGGAAACACCCCCACAGAACTATTTAAAATAGTAGTCCAGCCAACACATTGGCTTTACTACCATGTGTATTACATGCAGGTTGCCAGTAATAAGAAGTGGAATTCACCTCATCAAACAAAGTTTATGAATTTGTTTGAGGATAATATGTCAGTAGAAAAGCAGATACACATTTGAGGCCCAAATTAAACACCAGTGTATGGTTCTTGAGTAAGAGAGTCACTGTTACAGCTACTGTTTATTAGCAACCCTAGGAAACCTCGACCAAAACATCTAAAACACTGGATGTTTTAGTAAGTTTAGATAACTTTTAGTCCATCTGATCTAGTCTCTTACATTTGATGGTAATTCTCAACCTGTGCTTTAGAGAAACTGCTATCCACAATGATGTAAATAGAAGGGACCTCCATATGTTAGAGACACAGAAACAATCAATTTATGCTCAAACAATCTGTTTTTTCTCCCATTGACACTTAAATGTCTGTCCATTTTAGTGTGGCAGAAGCTTAGACATAAAATGGCTTTTGTTGTCTTAGAGGCAGTGTCCATCATTCCTTATTTCTTTTGGCATTAATGTCATTGCATTTGATAATACAAACTGCTCCCATCTCAGGAGTCAGACCTTATCTCATGTGCCAGATGTCAGGGCTCATGAAGGCAGCTGGAGACAAAGTCCATTCCTTTGCCTATAGAAAAAAAGGTTTGGCTCAAGAGGCTTTCCAGCTACAGTTTTGTTCAAATATTCAAAGCTCAGTTTGAATATCACAACTGTCTATAGAAGCTCAACAGAAGTGAACTCCATGACTGAAAAGTTATGGAAGCAAGGAATTCTGCACTTTCTTACCATGCTGGGCAGTATTGACAGGACTGCCTGCAACCCAGGACATGGCTGGAGGGGCTGGATAACCTGTCCCTGTCCAGAGAGGTAGCAGGGATCATTAACACCTTGTACTTCTGTCGAGCTCTTGGATCAGTACCACAGCAAATCCCTTGTAATCCATAGAGATGATTCAGGAATGAGAGGGAGAAAGAAAGATGAAAGAAGATCTAAATTAAAAACTGCAGGATTTTTCTGCTGCTTCTGTGTTGTAACTACACACTGCCCTGCCCCCAGAGCTATCAGGAGCCTACAGTAGGGTGGAGCATAGTGAGTGTTCTCCACAAAGTAATGACACAGTTTTGCTTCATTTATTAAGGAAATTTGTCTTCCTTGATCTATTGTGGCAGATGCAATCTAAGAAGACAGACACTCCTGAGAAGAGGCAACCTGAATTCATGAAGTTGTCCTACCCTGTCCAAACACAAGTATATCATATGTCTTTGGTATTAAATGACCTTTGGAACAGCACTTCAGATTTATCCCAAATTGACAGTAACTGACAAGCGTAAACTACATAAGGTGAAAGGAACATAAAGTGGAATAAATAAGCTCCTGTTACTAAGAACTTGGCCATGCTAAATTGAAGGTCTGTCATTAATTCCTTTCCCAGGCAGGAGGGTGACCACTGATAATGAACTGAGTGAGTCTCTGCCTCTATCCCCAGGTTTCAGCATACCCGGGTCAGTGCAGTTAGTGCATGCTGCAGCATTCAGGTGTTCTTTCTCTGTGGGGTAGGAGAGAAATCCATCTCATAGAAATATCTATGAGAAATATTTCTTCTCAAAGCCTCTTCATTTGGACTTGCAATCCCTCTCCTGCCTTCTACAGAAAAAAAGCAATCACTTTGATTCACGGCAGTGCCACCAGTGAGACGTACTTCTGTTTTACAAGTCATATTTTAATCCAGAAAACAGAAAGGTATTCTGATAGTTTTCCTGATGAGGACAAGATCTTTTTTCCTTAAGGGTTCAATTTGCCTTCCTGATTAAATCCTTGTTTTCTGAAAATACACCAGTATCTTAGCATCAACCCTCATCTGACTTCTGCTTTGCCTGTCATCAGCTGCTACCCTTTCCTCATGCTAGCCAGGATCTCCAACAAGCCAAAGCAAGACCCAGATGTCCAACAGCCATAGATCTGAGGGCACTGTGGGAATTTGAAGTATTCCTACTTAATTTTTCCCCTGAATTCAATTTAAAACATGAGAAGATGACCCATCTTCATCTTTGCTTAGCTAGAAATAGATCAAATTACTATGACCAGACTGAAAGCATGGTAATACAACAATTCATACAGATGTTAAAGCATAAGCAATGCAGACATGAACTCAAGGTCCCAGATCTTAGTACCCAGGAAAAATGTAAAAGGCTAAGCAGTACCAAGACATCTCCTTGAGTTTGCAGATAACATGAGATGGTATCTTTAGGAACTCAAAACTGTCCCTGCTTCCCTGTGATAGTAAGCTCAGAACTATGCAAGAAAAGAAGGATTAATCAGGACTTCCCCACTGTGAGGGATTCTGTCACACAAGGAGAGCAAACCTGGCCTATCTATGGAGAGTTATGTACATCCTGTCCCTCCATCTCCTACCACCTTCCTCCTTTGAACAGAAGGTGCATTTTGCAAGGCACAAATTTTGGTGTCCTTCAGGTAAGAATGATCTATGCTGTCCACTCCTGAGCAGCACCTTCTGGAACCTGGAGCCCTCACCAGTCACCCTTAGTTTGTCTTCTGGGGAGCAGCTTGGTTGTCCTCCCTCACCCTGCAAACAGCAAGCAATAAGGAAGACTTTTGCATGATGACTTGCCAAAATCTTGCCAGGACCAGGACACTGATTGTCATCTTTTAAAACAGCATCTAGCAACAGCTTGGACATGTTCATGCAGAGATATAGAGCACAAACTGCGTGATGTGTATCTAAGCCCAGCTCAGGGCAGCCCAATGGTCCCCTCCTCCAAAGAGTCCGCGAAATCTCCATTGACAAAATTATCATATTCACAGCCACATTTTCAGGTACTGGGAGAAACTAACAACATAATCCACATGGGATCGACATGTTCTGTAGTACGTGCTAGAAATGCTAAAAACCCACATCTTTTCCACCAATGATTTTTCACTTAGAGTGAGGGAATGTAAAAGAAGAAATTGTTTCTAGCACACTCATGTGTGCTGCAAGAGAGCACGGTTATTCGCTCTGGTACCTCACAGCAGTAAGGACCTCCAGACACACTGACAGACAAGCAGGAGATGTAAAACTGTAACACAAGATTTGTGTCACCTCCAGCCTTGCCACTTCATGGGCTGCCAGGATCATCTGCAATGACAGGGTGGAGTAGGAACAGGAATGTGCTGCAGTCGCTGGGATGTCTGGAAGGATACGGGATGCACACACGGATTCCTCCATTGGAGGGAGTAGGGGGGAAGAGGCCTCCTCCCAGGAATTCTGGTGGTGGTCATTGCAATGTCACTGCACATCCAAAGCACTGCCGTATCTCAACTACATCTTACGCTGGTTTTGGTCCTTCCTATTTTCAACAGCTTTCTAAACACATGATATACAGGGTGGAGAGCTCAGCAGAAATACAAGATCTCTGAAAAGAAAGAAAGTATTTAAGAAAAAATATGTTAACCATATTTTTTGTTTTTAAGTTGACATCAAGGGAATAAATACCAGGTTTTGTATGTGGTTACCCTCAGGAAGAGCTCTTAAAAATCATGTACAGTTCTGAATTATTTCCTCCAAGAATTACACAGATTTTTTTTTCCTCTGTAAAAAGAAACATAATCAACTTATAAGCACAACACTTTCCTCCCTCCTTAGATTTAAGACATGCTTTTCAACTCACCAGTCCTGCTATTTACTGGTTGCTGCCCTGTGTGGCTGCTCTTGCCAGACTGACTTAGTTTTGAATTCAAATCCTCACTCAATTTTCACTACATAACTAAATTTCACCAATCAATCTAACCTGTTTCCTAGCCAAGATGAGGTGAATTAGTCACACCTAAATTAAGACAGATGCACGTCTGACACAATTAACTGTATTCCTCTAAAAGAGCCCAGCTCCACTCTCTCCGCTAGGGACTAGGTTTTAAGGGATTATCATAGAGGAAACAGCAAAGCAGGGCCACAGCAGATGTCAGGACATGACAGCAATGCTGGCAATGGCCACAGCCTGTGGGGCCAGCACCACCACCAGCAGTCTTTGAAGTTTCTGCCATCTCCAGCATCAACACCTTCTTTCACTAAATGCTGTAGGATCCAGCATCTAGTGTTAATTCTCATGAGTCCTTTGGGGTGAGTACTGATGTACCCTGAGCAGTCTTTCTACACCAAAAGGAAAAGCAAAGAACAAAAGACACCTTGCTTTACCTTTATCTTGTGGGCTGGTTTGTAGAACACTATTTTTCAGTAAGTGCAGGGAATTGTACATTTATGAATCAAAAACTGAGACAGGAGAGAAGTATCTGAGGTTTAAAAATAATACAGAATTATTTTCTCCGCTTTCTCCTGCCGTTTTCCCCCTGTCTGCTCTCAGTTTGGGTATAAGCAGCGTGTTTGGTTACCCAGCGTTTCGAGGCCCCTTTGCACCAGCATCCATTGCTGCACACTGCTATCTAGTGGTACAACTGCAGATGGTCGGGGCAGGGGAGAAGGAAGGGTTAGCAGATCTCATCCCAGAATAAAAGCCACTGCTTTTAGACACTAAACATCTCTGTTATGACAAGAGAATCTGTGACCCTAAAAATATTGGTTCCCCTTAAATAGCCAGCACATGTAAAAAGAATTTATTTAGTGAAATAGACCCATTCTAAAGTGTACTTCACGTACTGTACATTTCACTATTCATGAAGGAAGTATTTTCTTTTGGACCAAAGCATGAGTCTAATCCCATATGATTTTGGAAGATGAAACAAGAGGCTGATTTGAAAAGCTAAATTACCTTCCTTAGGAAAGGCAGAGAAGGTTAAATGGTAGAAGAGAGGTTACAGACCTCTCTCCCTTCGTTATTGATCCATGAAGGAGCACCTGTGTTGCAGGATAAGAATAAAAGTGTGCCTGAGGTTAGAAGGAACCTCTGGAAATCAGACGTTCAAACCCTCTGCTCAAGCAGGGCCACCTACAGTCAATTGTCCAGGACCATGTCTTGGCTTTTGAACAAGGATGGGAATTCCACAGTCACTCTGGGCAGCCCGTGCCAGTGCTCAGTCACCCTGAGAGTAGAAAAATTAGTGTCAGATGAGACGGTTTCTGCTCTGTGACTGCATGGCCTAACCATTGCCAACAGCAAGAGTGTCTAAACAGCTCTTCTGGGCTCTAGTTCAGAGAGGGAGAAAAAGCAATGGCCCATAATCAGGAAGTTGTGCAGTTTGAGGTTCTCATCTTTATTGCACTGAAAAGAGCAATTATGTTGCCTGTGGAGAAGTCATCCCACATACATAATTTGAAAAGTACCAGACATTAATTGAACAAAAAATTAGTAGTGGGGTCTTAAAAATTAGGACTTCTTAAATTGAATCATCTGCCATAAAATTGGATCACTGTTATTTCTCAAACATGGGTTCAGACTCTTGATCTGTATTACTGTAACAGCCACTAATCAGCAGTGAGACATTATCCGACAACCTGTCAGTATAGACTTCTGCTTTTTTCTTGTGTATTAAATATACTGCATGAGTCATCCCTCTGTACAAGCTTTTCCTTCTGCTCTGTAGCAGTAAAGGAAGAGGATGTAATTTTTGTTAGGAAAGAGTTTCATGAAACAATTGAATTTGTGGAGCCTAATCCTGCTTAATTAACTGTTACTCTGTCAATATCCTCAATTTCTCTGAACTTCTCCACAAAACTCCCTCCACTCTCTGGGTGCCAGGTATCTGTAGTGCACTCACCACCATCGCTTCAAAACAAAATTAAACCAAAAAAAAAAAAAAAAGAATAACAAAATAAGAGCTGAGGTGTGAACGGAGAGTAACCCAAGCTGCCCTTGATAGCTTCACTGGGAAATTAAACAAGCTACTTTTCTTTGCATTGCTTCCACACTTGGGTCGGAAAATAGTTTGGAAATCTAGTATGTCTTCATCTGTCTGCTGAAAATGTGCATCTGAAGATGAGCTGCTTTGTAATACTGGATCTGCCATGAGATATAATTAAGCATAAGGAAAGCATCTGAGGTCTAGGATGAACATCTGTTGAGATAATGAGCAGCAGAGTGGTTGTTCTGGAGGCATATAAATTAAAACCCCTTCACTTTAAAATCACAGCTATGCCCAATGGAAATGAGAAAGCAGGTCAAAGAAAAGCCAAGATTTGAGGGGAGAGTATGAGTGGAAAGCAGCTCTGGCTGGGAAAGCTCAGCTCCTTGAAGTTTGTAAAAAGGTGCCAGAAAAGGTCAGACAGGAGTTTATGAAAACACATTGGCTACAATGGATGATACTGTAGGTCCTACCAAACTTCTCAGGTAAAAGACCACCTATATCTTACTTCCTCCAACTTGTATTTTCCAGCCCCTGCTGCAATGGTGCTGCATGAATGTGTCAGGATCCCTTTGATCAGACACCTTAACTAAAGCTGGAGACAGCCGAGTCCATGAGCTTTTATCAGGTGAAGCTGCTGCTGACCAACCACAATAACACCCTCAATGCCATATGATTTTACAGTACTTACAGCACATCTGGAGTGAGCAGAGCCCCATTTCTTACTAAGACTCAGTAGGAATCTCAGGGATGTGGAAACACCACTAGCCTCAGGCCTGGATTTTCAGTCATGAAATAATTTGAAGAAAGAGTTAAAAGATCATGAATCTGGTTTAGTGTCTTGCCTTTGGATACATAGAAGCACAGAGGAGGCAGAAAATTGAATGATTCCTTTTCTTTCTTCTGCTTTCCCAGGACTTTTATGTTCTCCCTTCAGGATTTTGAGACAACAACAACAACAGCAACAACAACAACAACAACAACAACAACAACAACAAAAACCTCACCAAAACAAAAACAAAAACAAGCAAACAAGCAAACAAAAAAACCTAAAAAACACCCCCAGAAAAACAAACAAAAAACCAAACAAACCAACAAAAAACGAAAAACAAAACAAAAAAAAATCAATTGTGCTGTTAATTGTACTTCTTAGATTGAACATTTTGCTCAAAACACTGGTGCAGTACTGTTCCTACTGAAAAATTTTTAATTTCATGATCATTGATGTTGTATTGTTGTTGCCCCTCTCCCAGTCACTGACCCAGAATCTCAGATCTCACAAAGTTTTGATTAGGGTAAGAAATTAGGGACTATAGATATGTGGGTTAATACAGTAGTTTAATATGAAAATAATATGCACAGTCCTGCTTCACTGAACAAGGGCAAGTGAGAGCTTGCTTTGCTCCAAAATCTCAGGTCACAGAATCTCATAATCACAGAATGGGTCAGGTTGGAAGAGACCACAGAGGGTCATCTGGTCCAACCTCCCTGCTCAAGCAGAGTCATCCCAGAGCACATGGCACAGGATTGTGTCCAGACACCTCTGTGGCTTGAGGCAGGAGATGAGAAATGTAATATTAACATTAAGGATCTCCCCAGCTTGTCCCAAACCCAAATGCGCTTCCAACTGATGTAACACAGTCTTCTTGAATATTTTGTTCACAATAGTAGATTACCAACCATTCCTAGGAGCTTTTACTACTCATTGATGAAGTCCCCTCACAGTTGTCTCTTCTCAAGACTTCTCAAAAGGGGCCCAAATCCCTCAGCCTTTCCTCATATGAGAGATGCTCTGGTCCCTTCATCACCTTTGTAGCCCTCCACTGGACCAGCTACACTCCAGATGTGGCCTCAGCTGGGCTGAGTAGAGAGGCAGGATCCCGTCCCTAATGCACCCCAGGATACCAGCAGTCCCCTTGGCCACAAGGACACTCTGCTGCTCATGGGCAGCTGGTTGTGCCCCAGGATCCCCCAGGTCCTTCTCCACAGAGCTGCTTTCCAGCAGATCGGCCCCGAGCCTGTGTTGATGTCTGGGGTTATTCCCCAAGCATTTGCCTTTGTTGGATTTCAGATGGTTCACCTTTGGCTGCCTTTCCAGCCTGTCCAGGTCCTTCTGAAGGGCTGTACAGCGCTCAGGGCAGTAGCCCAAAGCTCCTCCCAGCTTTGTGTCAACAAGAAACTTGCTGAGGAGGCATTTACCCCTTCATCCAAGTCACTGATGAGCAAGTTAATCAATACTGGCCCCAAATACTGAGTTGTACAAGCTGAAGGAATCAAAACCTTCATCACAGCACTCCACAGTTGAATCAATCAAAATGGAAAGTGCGTATGGTGCCATTGCTCCATTTGCTGGCGTGTTACAGGTATTTGCCCTGCTGAACACTTATCCTTTGGAGCCAATAAACTACATGTGTGCATCGTGAAACACGGAGCTGTCATCCAGTGCAGGAAAGCAGAGGATTAAGGCAGCAATGGCAGGTAATCCTCTGGCCTAAACAGGCAGGAGAGCACGTGTTGTTATCCTAATTACTGCCATGCCCAACTCACTGGGAAAAGTGCCAGGGAACAGATTCTGAGTAATGCATCTGAGCAATGAATAAATTACATAAACCGTCTTAAGTACAGTAATTCATCTGAGTTTTGTCTGCAAGATGTTACACTGCAGTGTCCAATAGAAATGAATCAGTATCAGGCCTCCCTGCCATTCCCAGGGGGGCAGTTGTTAAATCCTCGCTGAGTCATTGCCTTGCTGTGGTTAAGACTAAAGAGTTCAGGATTAAAGTACATTACAGTAAAAATTTATTTTACAGGGTCGGTCAGAATTGTATTGTCAGCTACAGTAGTGCTACACTGTACAGTGTGTGGTCACTTTGGTGCTGCTCTGAGGAAAAAATCCACATTTCACAGCTAGAGAGGAGACAGCATTTTCATCCTTTGAAAAACATGCCAGCTCATTAGAATCTTCTGGCTTGCTTCCCTGCCATGCACTCACTCAAAAGAGATTTCATAGTGGACTGTTAAAAAGATAAATCTTCAGAAGCAATAATGGGTAGAAACACATAGACAACACTCCAGCATTTCAATATTGGTCTGATTTCCCCACTCAGGAAGAAGGGAATCTTGCAAGTCTTTTTGATTGCAAGGGAGACTTTGTGGAGGGGGGAAGAAGCATGAGCAGTTTGTAGATTCTCATGGAACAGTTGAAAAATCACTTGGACTTTGAAATGCAGGCAAGGAGATTAATTTATCTTGTTTGAACTGAAAGCTGTAAAAATTCAAACCTGATAATTCAAAACATCAAATCTATAATAAAGCAAAATTAAAGGAAGAATGTAAAGATTTGAAATTTAAAAATCTGTCACAGATCCAGGTCACTTTCAAAGAGACCTAAATCCTTGGCAGAGAGTAAAATAGTGTTGCATGTTAAACTACTGTTATGTATTTGGAGTGAAATGATCTATGCTAATATCTGCTAATATCAATAGTTACATCAGTGTATCATACAGGTGTGAAGATTCCCACTATAATATTGAAAACTACCTCTGTAAAAGTAATTAATTTGATTATAACACTTTCCTGCCATCATTTCCTTCACATTATAGACTCCTGCATTTATTTACAAAAGCAAAGGCCCGAAATTATTTTGTTTGCAAGTTTAATTTTGACCAAAAAAAAGAAAGACAAATATAGGATAGAATAGAATGGGACAGAGAAATAATTTTTAAAATAAAAACACAGCTGACCTCTAGTGGCTGCTCGTCAAAATTAAAGTTGTTGAAATAGTCCACACAGAAAAAAAAAAAAACCACCACATTTTTCTGGTGAAGTCTTCCATATGGATTCAAAGATTCCTTTTGCCTCCATTTCTCTAGGAAGTATTTATTTTCCTGACATATCCCAGGACCCCAATCCCAGGCCTCCTCCAGAGAGCATCTTACAGTTTTTCAAGAAATATATAAAAGATAAACTCAAACGTTTGCTGCTTCTAAGTAGATTTTAACTGCAGGTTTCCATTTTTCCACATTTTGAAATGTTTTTTTGCAAAACATACTTTTAAAAGTACCTGTGCCAAATAATTTATTAATTTGGTAACACATTGATACTTCTGCCTCCTGTTACCCTGGTCCTATTGCATTAGGTGGGTACAGCTCCATTTTTTAACACACAATGAGACAGTTATGCATTTTTAAGTAGCTATCCCCAGTCCTAGCCTGGTAAGTCCATAGGTGTGTCCTGGATAGGGCTGGAAGTGGACGGTGAGCAGCAAGTCACAGCTGCTTTGCTTAAGGAGGAACCCCAGCTGCCTTATTGCCTTGGGAGTAGCTGCATTCTTACCCAAGTGAGGCCAAAAGTGGCTCTTGCACCTCCTCCTTTCTTGCTCCCCCCCTCCTGCCTGTTCCACCCATCACTTAGGCCGATGCCCACAGTGCCAGAGCCTCTGGGATCCCTCCTTATTCCTCTTACTCTTCACATCACTTCCAGGCAGAACAGACTGCCCTGAACACGTTATCCAGCCAACATCTGAGGTGAGGATGTCTCAAGTTCTCCAAGGGTTTGTTTTTTTATTCTTCCTGCAGATGGGATGGATTTCTTCATAAAAACTTCCTTTGTTCCTTGGAAAATTCTTGTGTGGAGATTCTTTTGAATTCTTTTGGTCAGTCTGTGTGGATTACTTCAGCAGGGCCCGTGGCTCCTGTCACTTCTGCAGCATGTCAGAGCCATGGTGTGAGTGAGGGGCACAGGAGAGGAGTGAGCCTAGCCCTGGAGACCCCTCTGCTCACACAAAGCCAACAAGGAGCAATAGTTTTCCTGTAAATAACCAGAGAAAATTCTGCATAGAAATAATAGTCTTGTAAGGTGAAAAGACAATTTAATATCTTGTCCAAATAGAGGTTGACCTTAGATAGTTTGTATTCTTACCCTTTATTCTTCAAAAAAACTCATACCAACAATCAGCACAGAGGTATGGCTATGATGGTCTAAGGATATAAGCAATGTGCTTTGGGGAAAGGTAATAACTGTTATTTAATGAGGAGAGGAGCTGGTGCACTCAAGAATGTCTCTGCTTCTTCCAGCTCTACCACTTGGCACTGTAGCATATTTTCCCTGCCCTGGTTTATGCTTTTCGGGCATTGGCAGGGAGCTGTGAATAAAGTGTATGATTCCCACCTTGAGATATCCAGAGGGGTTGCTGGTTTCTCTGGGTGCATCACCACTGCTGTTGTCACCAGGCTGAAGATCGCACGTGTTGGGATATCCATGCTACAACCAAAGTGCCCCACAGCTGGGTCCAGGTCAGTGTCTGGCTCACAGGTGGCTCAGATGGGGATGCTCCTGCTGCTGCTGACAGTCACCTGCCCCGGTGACAAATGACCTGGGTGGGCTTCAGACTGAGCTTCAACTGAGAAACTTGCAGGTTGTCAGCTGGCACCCTTTTTTCATATTGACATTCTTTAAAAGCCAAGACAACAGAAGTTTTTGAAATGGAGCCTAGATGCATAATATTTCTCTTGTAAATTGGTGTCAGAAATTGCACTGGGCCTGTACAAACTTTCAAAATGCTGAAAACTTGTATTGACGTGTGTTTGAGAAGTTCCAAATCAAGTCACTGTAATTTCGTATAAAAATAGCTAAAATGGAAAATCATCAATAGAAAAACTAGAGCACTAAATGATCTATGTTATTATTCCCATAGTGATTAACATATTGCATTTTCCCAGCCTGTTGCAATTTATTAGCCCATGTTCTTCTGTATCAGTATCAAATACTATTTCATTATAAAAACTTGTGTGCCTGTTAACAAAAAAAAGAAATCCAAATTAACTGTCAACATATGTTACTTTCACTTTTTCAAATTAGAGTAAGCAAACTGGCTCTAATTAGTTTCCTGATTAATGAGTGCATGGTAAGCAAGAGAATTACATTAAGAACAATTTCCAGTTTACACTGGTTAGGAGGAGGTAAAAAAATAATTTTTCAACAGGGATCAAATAAATCTACAGAACCTCATTTTTTTACAATGCTGTGAAAATATGCAAGGCACCACATTGTAAATTGCTGGTTAGGTCACTGGAGCAGGATGAATAAATACTCTTTGCCATATGAAATTGGCTAGTTAAATGAAGATCACAAAATTGTTTGTTGCTATATAAGGTTCATTTTTTTCTATAAAAAGAGCAATTTTAATTTACAGGGGCTTAAGGCAATTTTCCATCTAATTTTATGTTTTATAATGTCTGCTAAAACACTGGTGCCTTATTAGTTTGTGTGGTCGAATATATATTGTTTCCAAATTTCAAGGCTATTGATATATCTTGACCAAAGCAAAACAGGGTCACTTTTTCTTCCTAAATGCTAAGAAAAATCCACACAGATCACATTAAGACAACTAATTAACTGCATCTTAGATACATCTTTTTTTGCCACCAACAGAAAAGCATTCTGATTTATTTGGGTATGAGTAATGACAGGTTAACATCACTGGTCAGAACTACAATCATTCCCATGCCACTTTTTGCTGTGCAATTTCACTCCTAAAAACCTTAAAACTGATGGGATTTAAATGGCTGTTATAACGCAGAAACAGCTGGATAGACACACAGCACAATTTCTTGAACACCTGAGCTCTGTTTCCTCCAGCAAAGGTCCTGGCAACCAGGTCAGAGGAAGCTTAAGGCTTCTCATCATCCTGTGGATCAGAGGCTTCCGTTTCGTACCCCCTCACATCCCTGACCTGCACAGTGGGAGGATAATGGCATTGCCCTGTATCCATCAGCCCAGCCCTGGACAGTGCTGGCCTTGTTACCACCTGCCCCCAAGGAGGAAAGAGTAACCCAGATCCTTGTTAATAGATCCCTTGGGGTGGATTAGAATGACACCGGATGATCAGTGGTTTCCAAATATATATATATGTTAAGGTTTAATTTAGAGTGATTTGGTTGCAATGGAAAGCAGGAATGTAGCTGCTTTGGTTAGTAGTATCTACAGTAATACAACAATTTGAAAACATAAAAATATTACTTAAGAATATATTTAGGGAAAAGAAATAAAGAGAAAGAAAGGATAAAAGTGGAAAGATACACAGTCACTACCCGCGGGTCTTCAGTGAGGCTTGATTGTTGCAGTTTAGATGTCCATTGGTCAAAGTGATGGTCTAGATCCATCTTGATCTGTTGGAATTACAGGAAGAAGCCCCCAAAACACAAAGTCCAATGGGTTAAAATATGCTCAGGCTGGGTGGGAACTCCCAGGTACCTCCCCTGGGGTGGAGCTTTCAGTCCTCTGGTGGAAGGCTCCAGAAAGGAGTCTGGGGGTGCTTTGGGGTCTATGATTCCTCTTCAGCTGCCCCTCACTTCTGCGCAGTTGAGCCAGTAATGGCCTCTCAGACCTCCTCGGTGTGTGTGGGAGAGTTGTGTAAGGCAGGGCAATTAGCATGATAAAAACCACCATCCCGCCTTGCCCTTATCAGCCCCAAAGCCCAGAGAGGTTTGCAGCTTCCAGGCAGTGACAGTTCCCCCCTCTGCCCTATGGAGACCAGACATCACACACCCAAAAACTCCCCTGCTCCTTCAAGGGATGCAAACCTGGCCTCAGTAAAGCACCTTGGAACCTCCACAAATGGATAAATGTTTTGAGTCATTATTCTTTAATAGTCCAGTCTCTCATAGCCCTTGCTAATCAGGAAAATCAATCATTTCACTTCTTGGCCATGATACAGCCAAGGAGGACAACAAGCAGAGAATTACCCCTCCACCCACAGGCTAAATTGCTCTGAAACATTGCCATTTAGATATCTTACCTAGTCCAAAAAGCTTCCAGTCAGACGCATTTTCTTTTAATTTCCTATTTAACACCCCTTTCCCTGTCCTTATTTCACTGACACAGGGTCTCCAAAAGCCAAGAAAGTATTTAGGCCATTTGTGTTTTTTCCCTGGTTCACTATGAGATATAAAGGACGGATTTGTGGCTGGCTGGGACCTTATGGCAGATATACTCTGACCTTATGGCAGATCTACTCTGACAATACAGCCCCAGTTTCTAATCCTTTCCTTTTCTGAGTCCATCTGCCCAATGGCAATACCACAACCTAGCTGTGGTTCTATCGCCCCACTGTACACACTCTGTGGACCCAAACCAAGGCTGACCTCAAAGACATTTATTTCCTCCAAAGGCTTTTCCAGTTTGTGTTTCTCAGCTGCTGGCATTGTATCCTCTCCACTCCAGAATTTCTCCAGCTACATAAGTTTCTGTTCTTCCTTTTTGCATTCACCCCAATTTTTAGTTCATGTCATCAGCTGTTCTCTCTGCCTTCTCTCTTTCAGGTCTGTCATAGCCTTTCATCTCAAGTACATCCCAACCTTGCTTAACTCAACAGTTTTATTTTCAGGTCACATTATTGTGTATTCTGAAGAAAGATTTTTTCCTAGTGCCAGTGAAATGGGCAAGGTACAAGTTTGGAAGCAGTCAGTGCAGCAGACATGTGTGCCATGATCAGTGCTGCAATCAGCTCTCCTGGATGCATCAGTGAGAGATGTGTTCTCAGCACTTAGCAAAGTCAAACCATTGTTATTTTCTGTCTAAATAGTCACAGACTTATGTGAGGAAACTGAGTAGCACTTGTGGGAGGGGATAATACCGTGCCTATCAGAGGGGCCACTAAGTCTGCTTCCCATCCTTTCAACTTCTGAACAGATGCTGATGTGAAGGGGGGGAAAAAATAATTTCCTGACCCAGCAGTTCTGTTTTGTTGTACATTTCTGTGTCCAGGTCCTGCACAGGAAGGAGGACTCTCACTAGAATTTGCAGCTATCTCTGCCTTGCTCTCACATTAGTCTGAACTCATCAGTTGCTGAAGAGTTGGAATTGGAGCCTGGCTTAGTGCAAGCAGCCCCTGTGCCTGGCTTGGTCCCAAGTGGCCGTGGCCTGGTGAGTGCTGCACTGTCCCAGCTGGGTTTGGCTGGAGATGTGAACACCACCGAGGGAAAATGGAAAAAGATGCAAGACAGGGCCTTTCTGAGGTGTATAGGCTGTTTCTGGTTAGTCAGGGACAAACACAAGTTTTTGTGTCCAAATAGGAGACATCCCCTTCTCTTTTCTGCCCTGAGGAGCCCTGCAGCTGCACTGTGAGTATAATAACACATGGTAAGTGCTGTTCCACACAGAGAAGGAGCTCAGGTAAGAAGTCCTCTACATTATCAGATGTTCCAAGTAATTATCGTTTCCTTCCACAATCACAACAACAACAACCAAAAAGAACCAACCAAAAAAAAAAAACCAAACCAAAAACAACAAATCAAAACAAACAAACAAAAAAGCCCAACAAAAAACCCCATAAACATTTTCAAAAAACCTTAATTTTTTTAAGCTAACCAGGATTTCTGGTCATAAGAATAATGGCAAAGGCAAGCATTTTTTCCTTTGCATGAAAATTCTTGGAGCAGCATGCAAACAGACCTTCTTGTGGTATTAATATTGCCCCATTTATGCTGAAGCTATGCAAACAGAGACATATAAAATTGTGCTCCTAAAAACTTAGGTTGCCAATAAATATTTTTACCACTTTTAATTTATACTGTTTGCAACTTTGCCCCCTTGCAGAAAAAAATGATCCAAGAATGCAAGCTAAGTTATTCTGAGGTTACTGAAGCTATCAGAAATTTAAAATTAAGATCATTTGTGTTCCTCTGAGCTTAACCTGTTACTTGTTTGAAAAGATTTGACTTGGCAGTTTGCAAAACTTCATCTCATGGACTAGTGGGAAAAAAAAAAACCATGGAAATTTTAGCTTGAATAGATAGCAAGCAGCCTTGCTTACTGCCTCAGGGGATTTCAGTTCCCATCTTGACCTTACTGTATATGGCCTTGCTGCAAATATTGGGTGTATTTTCACAAGATTACTACTCTCCAGTTAGCTATCTTGACATCTCAGTATTTAAAATGTCTCAGTTTTAAATATATTTAATGTGCTTTTCTACATAAAGATACCAACCTGTATTCCATTAAAACAAAAACATAGCTTCAGGCTTCCTTTATAAGCTTACTGAATTAATGGAAGTTGCAAATTCTCACCACACTGGAAAACTGGTGTGAAAACCAGCACTTTTATTCTGGTGCCTACATAGTGCCTGCTGGATTTACTATCTAATTTTCACAGTGCTTAAGGTGATATTCATCTTAAAAAGGTACAAGCTGTGCCTCAAATAGCTGCCTTATAAGTTAGAACATGGTTTGAAGTAATGAACCTGGGCCTTTAAAAGTTTTTTTAAGACTTTTGAGTTCAAACTCCAAAAATTTTATCCATATTCAACAGGAGGAGAAAAAAGACAGCTGAAGTTCTCACACAGTACTTGAATATGTGAGCTGTAGAATTCAAAGGAAAAATAGAAGATTGTGACAAAAGCAGGGGAGCTTACAGCTCAGTCTGCCTCAGGGGTTGCTGAAACTAGTTCTGAGCTGTTATATTTACAGTTAAGTGAATAGAAAGAGAGAATACTTAGAAGGTCATGGGCAATCTGACTTTCTTCATTTTTGAGTGTTTCACTTAACAGATTTTGACTGTTATTTTAGGCACATACATAAATGCTCACACTTCTATTAAAGTATGGATTTCATACCATTTTCATTTCTGTCCCTTTTTTAGGTTACAAGGATGTTAATTATGGCAATTTTTATATTACCTATTCTAGTACTAGTTATTTACTAAAGAAACCAATTATTTTTATTTTGAATTTGCTTTGGTTTTAAGCAGCATTCAAAGCACTGATGTAGCTCCTAACTGACTGCTGCTATAATTTTGGGACATAAGCCCATAAAACTTCACGCATTGGCAAGCCTCTGATCTCCTTTCATTCCAAAACTCTCCTTCTTGAGATGAAAACAAAGCAGAAATATTTGCAATTATAATGTCGCAAACTTCTATTTGCTTGTTACATGTTTTCAGCTCTCATCCTGGAACTGAGGATGATGGATTGAAACCTGCCAGCTTGCTAATGAGGCAGCTTCCCCTCGGGGAGGGGGGAAATCTGGGCAAACAGGTATGACTGCAAAAGGAGACAGCTACAATCAAAGCATCTTCTCCGAGGACCTGGTAGTCCTGGGGGTGGAAGTGCCCAGCTGAGAGCACTTCTCGGCTCTGTGTGGTCAGTACAGGGCAGCTGCAGGGTCCAGTGTGTTACCTCAGTATGTCCCAGAGCACTGGTCATGGGTAAAATGGTCAAATGTGCCTTGCTGCTGGGGGGTTGCATCTGTCTGCAACCTTTTCCTCCAGGAACAGTTTTGTGCATATACACCGAGCAAAACAAAGCAGAACCAAAAGCTGGAAAAGAGAAAGTGAACATGAGAAAAACAGGCAAAAAGAGAAAGACGCTGGCAAATATCACTGTTTAACAAAGCTCAGTGTTGATGAAGGTCAATGAAGCTGGTTGGCAATTAGCCTTTGGCTGTATGAAGAGAGCACTTTTGACTAGTTCTCGCATTATTCTGCAGAGGTTAGTGTTATATACACTCCCAAAGTCCTCCTATGCCACCCAGCTTGCAAGCATAAAGCCAGGAAAAAATTATACTTTTTGCCAGTTGGCTATATAATTTTCAGTGGCCAAAAGCCAACTAGTTGCTAATTGTTAGTGCAGTGAAACTGAAAACAAAGCTCTTGGTATGAATACTTGGACTGTTTGTTATATTCCCCCTTGAAATTCTTCAGGAAGTGCCATGAACTGCAACTCACACCCACAGCTCCCAGAAAGGATGAACTGGGTGGCTGTACCTGCACACAGTATCTGGTCTGCAGCCTTGGAGAATATTTTCCAAAGGCTTTCTACAGTTGAGATTAGCTGTCTGCTAATAAATTCAGTTATTTAGGTACTGTGCATGCTTATAGTATTTTCCAAAAATTGAGTGTTTGTAGGTCCATGGAGGCCCCAGCAAAAGTGTGTGAGGGGAGAGAGCTGGTGAAAGGTGGAATTGTTTTTAATAGTAAGGGAGATAACCCACATCTATTTGTTATAATTCGTGGAAGAAGCTCCCGAGGCAAGGAACAAGTCTTTGTTTGGTATTTGTGTAGCAGCCCGAACAATGGAGTGTCAATCCATGACAGGGAAAGCAAGGCACTTCCATCATTGCAGTAAATAATAATAGTTATTTCCAAAGCTGACTGAACAGGCAGTAGTACATCCCCCGTGCTCATCCTGTGAGTCACAACCACCTAAAGTAAACCCCCAGGAAATGTGTCTAGGATCATTCTTATCCCTGTTTCACACAACCCACTCCACACGACAGCAACACTGAAAAAAAAATTGTGCCTTAGTAAATTTAGACATATTGATAGGCACCTCCAAAATTGCTTGGTCTCCACTTAGTTACAGAACTGAAGGCAGATCTGTGAACCAAAATTTTGTTGCTACTAGTTATGTTCTTCCAAATACAAATTGATTGTGTCTCCATCCGCTGCTTTTGCTATGCCCACAAAACCTCTGGCAAGGGCACAAAATGTAAGACATCAAAGGGTGCACATAATTCCAGCTACACTTTTAGCACCCATAAAGCACCAAGCAAGTACACATATTTGTCAGACTTCTACCTGCTAATGGTCTTCCCCTGGGGTGTCACTAGTTGCAAGAGAAAGAGGAAAAAATAGATAAGGGACCTTGTGTACTAGAGTTGAGGGATGGTATGTCAGAGGTGAGCAATAAATAGTGGAAATGGTGAATTTTGAAACAAAGAGACAGAGAACATCTTGTATTTTTGCCAACAAAGGAAAGCTGTGGTGAAAACCAACTGTGGATGCTTACTCACAATGAATCAGGCCTATCTAAAGTCCCACAGAGGAATCTATGCCTTTGATTTTATGACCAATTTAACTATTTATTTGATATATGCCAATGCTTAATATTGTTCATGCAAACATCTGGCGCATTCCGTGATTACATAAAACCTTCCTTAAAAAAATTGTATTTCAGAATATCTACCATTTGGATGGGTAAGTATTTTATCATTGGTATATACTATTATGGGTTCACCCTTGTGAATATGTAGCTAGCACACAGAATCAGAAACTGGATACAACTGTGAGACATTGTCCTTCCTCCAATGCAATTTAAAATGTTGATCAGCAAATACTTAGGCAAGAATTTCTGCAAGATAGTCTAATTGGATGTAAGAGGATGGCTCCTGTTAGGTAAATAATCTGCACACATTTGCAAGATCAAAGCCTTACTTAGGGCAATTCACACGTTGTGAAAAACACTGAGAGATAAAGAGAAAGAAAGGATAAGCACAATAGTGAAAGAAACATGACATGGGACATTAACATAATAAACTGTTTTGAATGCAAAAGTGTCATTCTAAAAACTATTAATGATGTTATTAATCTCCATAGTAGATGTGTCTACCACCATTTGTCACTCATTATTCAAAATAATAACACAAAGAGGAATATATTAGAAATGAAAAAAAAATATCACTGTGCATAAGCAAAAGAGAGAAATGTCTTTCCTGCTCCAGAAATTGCTAAAGGGGCAATCTCTGTCATTGCTGTTACTGTTATTATGGAGAACTGAGAAGCACTCGAGACGCTGACCAAGTTCAAATCACAGGGACAGGAGGTGATCAGTGCTGCTGTCCCCAGCTCTCCACCTTCATCTTCAAGGGCTCAGAGAGCCACGTTGCCTCTGGGAGATGTTCTTGCTCAGGGAAAAATAGATGTTTCCCAATCTCAACAGCTGCTTTATGCAGAATCATTGGTGAAAATGTATGTTAAATTGTGGTTTGTTTCCAAGCTGTTATTAGCTTAATTTGTATCCCCAGCTACTCCCTCTTCATTCCCTGGGGTAACTTAGGTTTTACTGTCAGCCTCAAGAACTCAAATATTCATAGGTAAAGTAGATTAATCTGTGATTTAAAGGTGAGTGTGTTTAGAGGTTTTAGCTGGTCCTTGGATTTCTGTAATGTCAAGAAATGCATTTTTAGGTTTATCTTGGTGAATAATAGGACCATAAGTTAACCATTTAGTTTAGAGATGCTGCAAATCTGCTGGATTATTTCTCCAGTTTTTATGAACTTAGATAAAATACCCAATACCATCAGCTTTAGAAACAGTGCTCAAGTCATATGGCAAAATTACCCCTCCTGATGTCTAAACACCCAGACACAGGAGCAGAAACTTCAGAGAAATTTCATCATGGCCACAGAAATAAGTCTGCTGCAGATCTTGTTGGAAACATCCATTCATGTAGGATTTTTTAAGTTTTTGGTTTTTTTACTTTTGCCAATATTGCTGTAAAATGAAACTCTTAAGATGAGTGGAAAACAAACATGCAGCAAAACAAGCTAAGCCAATATGGCATCGCAAATTCACATAATTACAATTTCTCTGGAATCTTCTCTGGAAGATTCATTCAGCTGAGGATTTGATAATATTCCTTAACTGAAAATGCCTAGCACTTGTGTAGTGTTTTTTTCTGAATGGTTTTACAAAGGCTGCTATGTATTATATATACTGTATATATTTCTGGTTTCATTTTTATTTTACATACATAATCATTCAAATAAAAATCACAGTGAAGTGGGGTACTTAAAAGCATTTCTACAGCAGAATTTTAATTGCCTAGAAAGAAATGTATTCAGGTCAGCAAATAATGAAGCAGCTTGAACAGTTTAACACTGAATTCTGCTGGTAGCTCCCATTGCTAATGCAGGCTTAAAACCATCCACTCTTATGATTGTCCACAGGGAATTTGCCCGTAATAATACATTTTTATTATACAGTTTCAGGGCACACCCCAAAACAGACTTCAGCAGGAGAAGAAGCAGAGGAGGGCTCCCAGGGTGTAGATAGTCCTTGGGAGAAAAGACAACTCCAGAGAAACCGCTGAAAACTCTGTTTTCTCTAAGTTATAATGTATTTATTTACATTTCATCACCGATGTCCTCTTTAATGACTGTAAGGTAGCACAAGACAGAGAGTTGACCTTGTTAGTTCAGAAAAGAATTTCAGGTTTTAGGCAACCAGAAAACTGGTGGGCCACCTTGCAGAGAGATGTTTGTGGCACGCAGGAGCGTGCCAATAATTCCTGCAGTGTCACAGGGGTGCTGCAGCCAGGCTTCCTGGAAGATCTGTCTAGATCTCGCAGAGGATCCATTACACCAGAGCCACCTTAGGGAAGTATTTTAAAATACAGAGGCAAGGCCCCCTGTGCTCTGAGGGCCTGGAGATTTGACATGTAACCACCTTTTGCTATAAAAATGTGTTCTGCTCTTTCAGCTTTCTTTCCTTAAAAATGTGCGTGTCTCTGCTTTATGAGTGCGAAACAGCTTGAAAGCATCTGAACAAGAGAAGTGCTCCTGAGCCATGACTGCAGCCTTGAAATCTGTTGTTTCCTGTTATGCTCTAAAACTCAGCAGTTTGGGCATAAAAGTGACTGGTTTGCTCCAGGCAGACATCACATGGGGGTTTTTTTGTCCCCTTCCCAGTGAGGACTTGCCTCTCGCTGTTCTACTTTGCCCACAGAGAGGACTCAACTGGGCAACAGGGTTTGTACTTTCTACTCTGATTTATGGAGATGGACATCAGTGTGACAGAGAGACAGTTATTATGGCTTTGTCATTGTCAGAGACCTTTCCCCTGCTGTAATTGTAATTACCTTGCATAGCTGGGGTATAATTACTGTCTGTATAATGCCAAAGTGATTAATGATCATTCTTTCATTGTGAAATAACATTTTTACAATTGTTTTTAAGATCTGAAAAGTAAAAATTAGACCTATATTTCATTGTTTTCTAATCTTGTGTGTGGTCTTCTTGGATTTCTAATCTTAAAAGTATATTAACAGCAGTGTCTGGATTTTCAGCCTTGGTAGCAGCCACATCTCACTATTTCCAGACACAACACAACATTTTCAAATGTAGAATTTTTTTAAATCTCTTGTTTGCTACAGAAAGGCTGCCTTGGGCCTTCAACATTGCTGCTGTTAATGACAGTTGTTCCTGCAGAAATCTCCCAAGATAGTTTATTATGAGACTGTTTCATAGTAAAACTTCTAAGTGTACGGACTTTGCTGCAGTGGGCAATGCAGAACATGTGGAAGGCAAAGCCAGAATGGAAATGCCAAGAGAGGTTTGCCCCATACTGCTAGATGAGGAATAAAAAAATGAGCTATGACTTATGGGGGCACCTGAAATCCAGTGGTCACTTACCTGCCTGGTCATGTGTTTCTGGTGTGACTCATAGAACCAGACATTTAAAAGCTTTCAGCTTCACTGTTTAATACTTTTTCAGAGACTGATCTTTCTGTTCTTTTTCATCTCTATCTTTCTTTCATGGGGCTGGGGTGCAGGAGATTATGAAATTAAAATTTACCTCTCTTTCCTTGGTGGGAACAGGTGTGAGGGCATTAAGTAGGTTTTTCACCTCCCCTTCATCCTTCATCCAGTTTGGCTAAAAGAATTGTTCCACTTGTAAACTCAAGTGATGACTAACACACCCCCTAGTTCTCAGATCATCTGAGACATTCGTTAAAAAATCAAAGGTCTTTTTGAGCTGGGAAGAGAAGTCTTTACATTAAGTACTAAAATAGAAGTACTCTGGCATTCTGCAACCCTCTATAACAGATCATTATGCAGAGACAGATCAGGTTCCAAGTTTTCTACAGGGTAAGGCTGACAATGTTTTACTGAAGAGAAGACCAAACACCAAGTTCCTGAAACATCTAAGTAGGTGCTGTCTTTTCCACAATAAAACATTTCACATATTTTGAAGTTATTTCAAGTTTTGTGACTTATTTTTGTGTGTAATGTGAATGAAGTGCCAGAGAGTTTCTTTTTTTTTTCCCAGATCAATCACATTTTTTTTCTCTTCTTCCCAATAGTCCAAGTCACTGCTGTTCCACATATTTCCAATTCAGCTAAAGAAGTTTAGATTTCTTCTTTTTGTTTTGAATTATCCTGCTTTGCTTTTAGGTATCAACACCTCTAAGTTTGCCTTGGACTGTCTTGAATTTAAACGTGCTGTAGGAAGGCGTTAAGCAACACAGTCAAAGAAAAAACACAGACAGTATGCACTAGGGTACAGCACACGACTGAGCACCCCTGAGCTACAGCAGCTCCCACGATGAACTTCCATTTGTTAATCAATTTTTTACTGTGTCACACTGAATTTTGATTCCATGTCCACAGACTTCAAGCTGTTCTGACCTCACTGAGTGACTTAAAGCAGGACTAGATAACATGACTGTGGTGTTGTTAGCACATCATGTGCCAAATACTGTCTCAGCCAACAAGATGGATCCAGCCAGCACAGTTTTTGCTTGCTGATACACTACACTGCTCAGTGGGACCCTAATTCTGGGACAGGTTTCTTATCTACTCTGTAATACAAATAGACCTAAACAGAGGCAACCACACAAGATAATAGACACACTTCTAACAATAATTATCCATGTGACCACACAAGTTGGTGCAGTTTAATACATAATTAATTTTTTACATAAAGCTATATTTTTGCTATGGAAATATGAGGGGAAATTTATACTGTTTCTTATCAGCACCTGGCTTGACATAGGCATGGTCTCAGATTGATTTTTGTTGGAGAAGATGAAACAGGAGGGCCTCGTAAATATGACTGCTTAAATTTTGAGTATATGAAACCTGTAAGTGAAATAGAATTCAAAGCAAGTTTCGATGTCTAAAATGCCAAGCCTCAGTTACTGAACAACTGGAAAACAATGCTATGGCCAGCTGTAGGTAATCCCCCTTTTGATTAAACAATGCCCCTCTCCTTACCCAGAGTCCAGGGGTCAGAGCAGACCCTGCTGGCCTGGAAGGAGGGGTCCAAATGGTAATGTAATGATTCTTACAGGCTGTATGTTAATGCTATAGGATTTGTATCTTGTACTAGAGTGGTTGGTGTAAATTAGAATATTCAGCAGGGAAGCTGTTTTATTGTACTCTAAGGGACACATTGGCTCTTCTGCCTTCTTCTGCCCCTTCTGGACTTCCGCTCTCCCTCTCTCCCTGTCTCCCTGACCTGCCTCGGTGCCGTGCCCCGCAGCTCCGCAGCAGGCTCCCCTCCGCCTACCCTTTTTCACAATAAACCTGCATGCTCTAAGACTGGACTCGAGAGAGCTCTGTCAAAACCATCGGTACATCGCAGAGAGGTCTCCACGGCACCCCAAAACCTGTACAGATTTTCCCTCTGCTTCTCTCCTGTTCATTAGCTACAACCTAGGGAAAGTGCTTTAAACCCTTTGAATATGGATTTCTGCCTCCACAGCTCCTTGATTCCAAATGGAATGTCTGATATCTAAGGCTTCTGAGGTTTCAGACTTGTGAAGTATCTCAGTTTAGCAGCTGTGCCCATAAAATTGCATATACAAGCAAATTAGTAGAGACCTGAATCTTTCCCTACTTCCTCATGAAAATTATGGAGCAAAACCAGTCAGGTTGATGTATTGCCATCTTCCCAGCTGTTTCTCACCGCCACTGTAACAGTCAAAAGTATCAAGCATAAAGGTACCTGTGGGCATTGTAGGACAAATCTAGTGGGATAAACTAGTTCCATGGTTGCTGGACTTTGTGTTGAAGGGGACTTCTGAGTGGATTTGTTGTTCTTCTATGGTACTGATAACTCCTTTTGATGTCCTATTGCAGAGCTCTGTGCTGAGCAGTGCTTCAGATGGCCAGGAGCTCCCATAGCCCTCCAAAAGGCTGTTGCAGGAAAAATCAGCAGCAGGCACAAGCTCCTGCTTCCTGACGTACTCATATAAGTGTGAGAAGTGGCTGAAATGAGTCTTTTTTTTCCTCCCAGTTTGAGATTAGGAGACTAACGCTTTATGGACAGAGAGATGACAGTTCACACTGACAATTAATACAAACACCCCAAAATCATCACCCTTGCACAGTAACTTAATGAGAAGGAGGGCAAGCAAAGTGCTATAGCTTATACTTAACTAGAAACTGTTAAGGAACCTTTTAAAATTACCCTTTGAATTCCATAGCAAGGACATAGCTAGAAAGTGTTAGCAGAGAAAAGCTGCCCATGGCCTCAAACTCTGACACTTAATAGCTTTTTTTGCTAGGTACCAGCTCTGTTCTGCCAGCTTCCCTCTCATTTTCTTCCAGGTTTTGACAAAGATCTCTCCTTCTAGCTCGAGCTACAACTTTCCCAGCAAGTCAGTCCTGGTGAGAAGGTGTCTGACTTCAATATTTCTTAACAGAAACAGCACTTCAAGATTTACAAGACCCAAGAGAAAAGCTGCATTTAACCAGAGCAGTCTCTCTTGTAGGCAGAGTCTGTAATCAGAACTGTGAAGTCGCTCATGCTGAGCATGGGGCTTGCCCTGCTGGCTTCTCCTTGAAGTCCCTTGGTTAGGGATCTGTCCACACAGTGCACTGTCTTCCCCATTTCCCCTTGGAACAGAGCAGTCCAACATCTGCTAACGAGCAGTAATTGATACAGGATGATGGATTTAGAGGGCTGAGGCCAGCAGGGCTGCCAGGGGTCCCATGTTCAAAGGCGCCACTGGAGACACGTTCCTCAGCTCCAGCCACGCACTATATCTTTTCCTGAGCACCTGCTTGAATAAAATATCTTTCTGTGATGCTGTTCATAGATCCATTCTAACATCTAACACATACATATATATGTCTGTATAGTGCCCAGACAGATACAGCCCCTCAGCATTTGACTGGAAATAGAGGATTAACCCATCTGACTCTTATATAAACTTTCAAAATCATGGCAGGCACTACCAATACCTGTTTGAATCACAGAAACTATTCTGATGTGAAAATAATTTATACCCAAGAGCAGTGTGGTAAATGACTATTTGAGGCTGTTTGAGCATGAAAGCCTGAATTCACTATTTCTGGAACGAAAATACTGTCTGGGACCAAAATATTTTCATTCACCCAGCCACCGTGTCCATTAACAAGGCAAGACGGGGTTTTGCTTTCATCTCCATCTCTTGCATCATGACTTCTCTTTATTTCAGTGCATTTTGAATAAAGGCTTGGAAACTTTTACAGTTCACAAGCATAGGTACTTTTTCTCCATTAAAATTATGAAGATCTCTAGTTTTAATTAGTTACATGTTGTGGCAGCAACTTGAAACTGATGAATTATAGAACAGGGGTTGGCAGCAGAAACCTACCATAAGTTACAGTGTGCCCAATTATACTAACAGGCTGGGTAGCAACAAGTGAATTATTCCAACAGAATATAAACCAGTGTAATTGTTTTCCTGCAATTTTTATATCAAATATCACTTGTTTTTTAAAGCACATTTTTTATTTCCTTTACCATAGCCTCCTGATGAGGAGAAGCTTAATCTATGCCTGATCAGTTTGTTGTACCCACTGCAAAAGAAAGAACACATTGCTTATACATGGATTAAGCTGCCTGTTTCCTCACAGATTTTCTCCTCTGTTCCTACCTTTAGGAAACAAACCTGCCCAAGGGTTTTCCCATGGATAGAGTCAGCAGCATTAACTTTCAGTGTGGGTAGGTTGCTACAAATCCTGAGCTGATGCAGGTCAGACCAGCTGTCATCTTTTTGCTCATCTATGTTCTAAAACCCATAGTGAAAACACAGAACATCACAGGAGAGAAAAGGTCTCCCTGACAGCACAGCTCCAGAGCTTCCTTACACGGCTAAGATGCAGTGGCACCACCCTGTGTCCCTGTCAAGGGTTTTGCTGCGCAGTTCCTTCTGTGAGTGAATACAGGTTCTTTTTTTTATGGTTGGTAGGGCTCTTTCCCTGCTGTTATTCCATATTATGTAGCTTTAAAAAAAATTAAATTCATCACTGAGACCCGGCCTTTCACTGAGGCTCTTTGCTCCAGTTTTGGGCAAGGCTAAGGAATCACTATATATAAAACATGGCTTACAGCAGTTTTGACTTTTTACAGTAAGGATTTGAACCAAATTAGCTTTATGATGGTGATTTCTGATGATGGAGGTTCCCAGCAGAGACAGTTAAGGAAAAGAAATTAATTCACCAACACTGATATGTACTCAGATAATATTTGGGGTGAAATTTTAAATAAAAGTCAACAAGGAACACAAGGGTAAAAGGAGTCTTTCATTCTTTCAATTTGCCCTCTTCCAGGGGCACAGATTAAAAAGATATGACTGTTCTAGTAGAAAGACTTTACACATTTCTCACTCCAGAAGCTTGTAAAAATGGTGGTCTGGGGTATATTTTATTTTACTTCATTTTATTTTATTTCGTTTTATTTTATTTATTACCTTATTTTCACAGACTTTTCTGAGCACAGAGCCTTCAAGTATTTCAGCAGTAAGTGGTCACTGAAAGAGGGCAATGGCTGTGGCCCTTTAGGAGTCCCAGTAATGCACTTTGGCATTCCCAAACAGCCCCAAGCCACGGCATCTGGCCACGCACCCTCTGAGCAGCAAGGCCTGATGTGAGCAACACCTCTGGCACCAGAGCACACAGACCATGCTCAGCCCCAGCTCAGGACCGTGCAGTGCCGTGACCTGAGAAGAACTCTGCAACGCCCTGGATTTTGGGTAGCATTGTTCCCCCAGATGTAGTAGGGTATTTCCCTGCTGTCACCCCTGTACACAGCCCCTGCCTTGTGTGGTGTGAGTTCACTCCAGCAAAGAATGTGCAGTCGAGATCTGCAGTTCAGATCCAGGAGCAGAGTGCTGTCTTTAATTTATAAAGCGTGTATACAAAGTGAACCCTCAATCTGATTTGTATTGTTTGCACATATACTATTTTCTTAGTATCAACACAGACTTATGCATATAATTTCATTTGTTTTGGTTGGGTTTTTTGAATTTTAAAAATTCTTTTCGGCTTCTACTGCACAACACCCTTCTTGTCTCTTTCTTTCTCTTGGTAAATTCAAATGTGTGTGCATGTGGTTGTGCAGATGAAGGTGCACACACAGAGCCTCCATTCAATCTCATGCTGCACTGGGGTTCCCAAGCTGTGCATTTCCTATTGCCCAGCTCCATCATGAGCTGGAGCTCTCTCTATTTATATGTAAGTTGCTTCTAAATAATATTTCCTCCATCATACGAGAATTATTTCTGATTATGTTTCCTGCAGCATTAGGATTGTCAGGTGAGAAGGGTCTTCAGGGATGATGACAGCAGTTATTACTACTACCTCCCTCCCACAACAGCTTTAAGAAACTCATAATATCCCATCTTTAGGCTCTGCTGGTTACCAGAGAACTTTAAAAAATCTAATGAGCCAAGTAATTCTTAAGAGGCAAAACCACTTCATACTAGCATCAAATTCAAGCAATATGCCTTTTAAAGTTCCTTATTAGTAAGGCAAAAGTATTTTTAATTTTCACTGCATTTTTCCATGTTGTACTATGTCCAGAACCTAGAGGATACTGGAACTACCTGACAGATGTTTGAACACTGTGGTTAGGCAAGCCAAGTAGGTTACTAAGAAATATAGGAGTTTTGTACACAATATTATAAACAATAGCAGGAAAGTGTTATTATGGTTTGCAAGCAAAGCAGAAACAGAAACAAAATAGTCTATGGTTTATAAAATATGGTGAATTGTGCGTTATGACATTTCCTCTTTTCATCCAATGAATTGGCCAAGAAGTAAAATCTGGATACTTTTATTACTGTTTTGGTATAGGACATATTGTTAAACATGATCCCATTGTGACTTACGGGTGTCCTGCAACAAACCTAGTGACTGGGAGGTTGATCAATGCCATCTGCTTCCAGGACTGGAGAACTCCTGGTCTGAGAATGCAACACAGGCACAAAGAAATGCAGTCCAGCCCCAGGACTGAGTGGTCAATGGTGTAAGGACAACTTGTGAAAGAGTCTTCAAGGGACAGAGTTTCAAAGGTGGAACTTGGCAAGCAGGAGCAGGGAGAAAGCTCCAAGGACAGGAATGAGTAAGAAAAAAAATTCAAATGCAAGTTGTGGGAAACTGAGACACAGGAATCAGTAATGAAATACAGTCAGAAGTGCATGGTATGAGAGACCCCAAAAAGAGGCGGAGAGGCTTTACCAACTTGTTTGTGCAGAAGTTGGAAAAAATGTCACATTCTATTTGTTGTGTGTTTTGGGTGGTTGAAAAACTCCTTGAAGTCTTCCAGCATTTCACAGGAAAAGATTCTGGGATTTTTCCTGGGGGTGTCAGAAGGGGGAGGCGTCCTTTTTCATTTAACATTTTTAGTATTCAAATTAGAAGACTTTCAGCATCCTGGGGTGAAACTAAAAAGCCTTTCCCTGAGAAGCCTGGGAGCATATCAAAAATCAATGGCATGGAGGATGGAAAAAGTTTCAAAAATGTGAGACTGGCAGGAAATACTGGCACTTTTCTGTCTGATATTTACTTTCTTGGCATGCAGTGGCTCTTTTAGCGCCAATGGAAAATCCTTCAGTGCCAAGCCACTCTCAGATAAATCGGCACACAAATACACTTTGAATTGGCATGTAGCTTTTGAGATTAAGGTTTAACCCTTGCCAAAATATGCATTTTTGGATTCTAGCATCTCTCTTAAATAAATTAAGTAACTTCATAATACTAAAATGCTACACATGACTGATTTGAATTTGATGCATCTGAGCTCAGCAAAACCAAATGAATGGGGAAGAGTGAAGACACCTGACATGGAAGAATAAACAACCAAGGCTCTGAATTTTGTAGAGACATCAAGGAAATAACAGCCTACAAACTACACAACCTAAACCTAATCTCTGGGGATGACTGGGTCCCATTACAGGAGCAGAGGTGATCTCCATGTGAGTGGGGAATGTGGAGAGGTTGAGGAAATATAAGTAAACCTTACATCTAGTCCTACTAAAGAATTTTAAAGCCTCTTAGCCGTCCTTATTAAATCTATGCTTGCACTATAGCCTACTCAAAATCATTGACTTTCAAGTTCAACCTTCAACTGTACAGTCTGCATAATTCTGAAAGAAAAAAATAAAACCAGAGTTTATTATGTACATTCCAGAGTTCATGGTTTTCAGCTCAGCCCATTGACAGTCCAGGCCCCAGGTTGATCAATGACCGGGTGGAGGTTTAGTGCTGTCTGTTTTGCTAATAAAGCACTGATGTGGGAATATCTCAGATCTGAGAGCAAGTACTGGAGCCCCAAGTCATGCAGGGATTGAACAAAACTGCATTTCAATACAACAAAGTCCATGTGGCATTATGGACCCAGGCGGGATGTGCATCACTGTGAGCAGTGCCATGGTCCCTGAATCAAGGGCAGGGTGAAGATCAGGAGCCAAAGCCAGGTAGCACAAAGAAAGTTCTAGAGAGCAAGACAATTATGGATATTAATCAAAGTCTGGAGCTGGATCTTTTGCCCATTTCCCACTTATTTCTTCCTTCTCATTCATCAGCATTATGCAGAATATTTCTCAGGAAGGAAAGGTTCCTTGCACCCTCTTTTTTCTCAAAACTTTGCAAAACAGCACTTCTGACAGAGTGCCCCTCTGCTGTCAGTGGTATAATGAGACCCCATTGGTGCTTTTGGAAAACTGGAAAATAGCACTGGATCAGCTGGAATACTTGAAATTACACTCTTCTTCCTGCAAGTATGTGAAGACAATATAGTTAATTATAAAGAAATGAAAAGTATGAGAACAAAGATCAATTCAAGAAATTCTGCGGGTATTGTTTTTATATGAGGTTTAGTTAGTCTGTTTTTAAAAGGCTAAGACACATAAAATCAGCATGAATCTGAATTACCTGTATTCCATAATCCCATTATTACAACCCATCACAAAGCAATTACTTGAAATATAACTTGCTCTAAAACAGTCTCTTTTTGGCAGCAGTAGAAAAAAGATCTTAAGGTTCAGCCACATCAGCTAAGACAAAGCCTAGTGCTGTTAAAAACTGCAGGTATGCAAAGCCTTTCAGTGTAATGTAATAGAGTAATATTAACTTTTAACAAAATACAATGGACAGACTATTCAATAAGGTACAACATACCTTGTTTATGCAATTTATCTCCTGCTCTGCTATTTCTTTGTCTTCAAACCAGTTAAGTCAGAGAACCTTAATACAAAATCTCTAGACCAGTATTTCTAGGCCTAACCAACTCATGAACAATGTCAGACTCTAGATTATTCTGATGTCCCTCTACAAAATGACTTGAAATTGTGGATTTATGAAAAGAGGAATATCAGCTGTCATCCTAGCTTTCCAACATTTGGCAAACTTGCTTCTACCCTGTCAATAAAAGTAGGTTTTATTAACAGAGCAGGAACTCAAAGGAATTGCTTGAAGCCTGTTTCTTAGATACACAATTTATGGTATTCAGACAAATTCACCAAAAATGTGTCGGGGAAAAAAAGGTTGTTTCATATATTTTCAGATCAAAGAGCTCATTATTTAAAATACTGTCAGGTTGTCTTTCATCTTCAGAGCTGGCAAGCATAGGAAAACATATTGCAAATAAAAGCAGCTTTCCAAATTGTCACACTGATTATGCATTCACCAGTCAGCTACTTGAGTTTCAGTGAGACAACAAATACCACAAGAGTCCACTATGTGTTTTAACTGTTGTGGTTTGAGAGGCTGGACAACAGCCTTTTCTACACATATTGATTGCCAGAACAGCCATATCACAACATGTATAACCTGTGACAGTATTTCCTAACCCATACATTTAAGTTTAGGTTATTGGTGGTTGATAGGATATGGTAGAGACCGGCATCAAATTCCTGACATTTTATCACACTATTTATTTCACAGGACATATGTTGACATGATCTGTAATTTGGTCCACTATGTTTTCCCTGCTATTTCCTCATGCTATGACAGTGACAGCAATATAGGACGATCTGGCTCTACGAACCTAGAAAAACTATTGTAATAGATGGTTAGACACTTTTTATGCATCCAGGATCTCCTTCAAAGTTGTGAGATGTTCCCCAGTGTGTACCTTTCCAACATTAATGAAGTGTTGAGAAATAAAAAGAATGCATGTCAAATTGTAGCTGTTAACAGACAATTATTTACTTCTACTGACTTTACCAGTTTTTCTCTCTCAGAAAAATCTTTAGTGTATATTTTCATTAGTGTGGTATCTGCAGAAGAACGGGGAAATTGAGACTATTTAATGTCTCTTGAAAGAATGCTTTCAACTGCTGGGAATGGAGGGGAAAAGCCATGGAAGTAATTTGCTACTGAATTTCTTCATAATTACAGGGTTACGACACATGCAAAAACAATGAGTCTCCTTTTGAAATTTTACGTGGGTGAAAGGTGAAGACCAAGCTGAATTGGGTCACTTGTTTACTCTGACAGTGATGACAAGCTTGAATATATAATAATCATCAAGAGAAGCCAAGAGCCACATTGACATAAATGAAAATTAACACACCCTAAATTTCAGAAAAGCCTAAAATTATTCAGTCTTTCTTTTTCCAAAATAGTTTCTGCAGATTCTGGTAGTACCAGCAAAAATGGCTAAAACACCAATACAGATTAATTATCCCCATATTTTTTTCATGCCCATATAGCCTGTGCCTTTAGTAGTGCCCATTATGACAGCACTTTGTCTGTCTTGGAAAGCTGACAATAAGTTAATGTTTGATAATAAAAAATTCAGCTGAATTGATGTATGGTGGTATAGGAATAATGTTTGTGAAGAAGCCATTACAGTGTGCAATTGACATCTTAATCCACTAATATTCTTTACCACACATAGATAGGAAATTCTTCACTTTGAGGATGGTGAGGTACAGGAACAGGTTGCCCAGAGAAGCTGTGGAAGCCCCATCCCTGGAAGTGTTCAAGGCCAGGCTGGATCAGGTCCTGAGCAACCTGATTGAGCGGAAGGTGTCTCAGCCCATGGCAGGGGGGTTGGAATTAAATTATTTTGAAGATCCTTTCCAATTCAAACCATTCTATGGCTCTGTGAATTTCAGCTGAAATTAGAATCTCTTTGTCAAAGATATGGTGAATCTGTCATCATGACCAGTCCTGCACAGATCAAAAAGTGTCACAGAAGGTGTTCACACATGTATCTCTTTTAAAAGGTAAAGATGGTATTGATAGGATTTCCTCTTCTAAAGAAACAGAATTATAAACCTTTGTGAGCATGAGACGCACCATTATTTCATAATCTTTTTCCCTAGGTTTTTGGAAACAAATTATTAGATTCAACCTGCATGATTCATGTAATTCCTATCACTTCATTTCCTGTTTCAGCACTGTGGAGATCAATATTGTGAATCAGCAAACCGTCCTGCTTTCTTTGGATAACAAAGGAGCCTTTTTTGTGCTCAGATAGATTTAAATTATAGGATTCATCCTCTTGGGGTTGAAGAAGCAGGTTTTACCAGCTTTTGCATAGTAAAGAATTAGAGACTCCATATAACCAACAGAGAGAGGTCTCTGAAGGCCTCCATGGCACCTGAGTTAATCCTGTTGACTCCTCAGTGAAGGTCAGTAAAGAGTCATTATTGGCACTGGAGAACAGGGAAACTCAATGAGCTCTTCAGAGCCACACTGAGAGCTTGTAGCCAAACCTGGTATTAATTCAGACCTCTGGAAGCCAAATAACTTCTGTACAAGATCTGCCTTATTCATCACCATGAAGACTCAGATCTGGATTAAAAAGTAATCTAGGTACACACATAATTATAATTAGGGGCATTATTAGAAATGTGTCTTGAAAACACCTTCCAGGTGATCAAATCAGACAGCAATCTCAACAGCATTACTGAAAAAGAAAAGCATTAGAGAAAAGAACATCATTTGAGGCTGAAAAGGGATACCTGTTATATGCTAGTGAATTAACTTTTTTTTTTTTAGATAAAATACAGTGTAAGGATGCTCAGTTTGTCACGGTGAAAAAAATATTTAATAGGTTTCTTTCACCTCCAATTTTCAAAAGTCACTTATCTACTTTAACAAGTTTTTTTTTTACAAGGGTCAACAGTAATGATGATAGACATACCCTTTCACTTACAGAGTTTTTTCATTTACATACAAAACATTTTTCATAGCATTAACAATATTCAAAAATATGCTGAAAAGGTAATTGAAGCAAGTCTAGATCTGTCTGTCATTTAAACACATGGAGTGCAAATATACACATGATGATAATCACTAGCTTAAGTGTCTTTTTTCATAATGACATTTAAGCCTTGTTTCATGTGTTCTGAGGTTATATTTAAAAATCTATTATCTAAGAAGACAAATTACTTCTTTTGAGTTGTTCAGCCTTTTGAAATTACTCTTTACTCTGAAAAGTCCTGCAGCTGTCCTAGCATAAAACTTAAAGTCAAGATATTGTAAACATCAGGAATAATATTGCAATGATTTGATTTAAACTGTATTTGTTTACTTGTTAGGGTTGTCTACATTCCTAAAATATAGTTCTTAAAAGCTATAACAAGAACTAATTTAAGTGGCAGCTCAAAAAGGCAAAGAACTCAACTCCTTTTCATCCTTACAATGTTTGGTTTTCATTTTGTAAAATGAAGTATGAAATGAAGCCTGGAGCACAAAGATTAAGAAACACAACTGTAACAAAAATATCACCTTTCTCAGTATATGGTTTCCTGCTCCTTCTGATCTGAGTATTCATTTCCCACAGCAGTTTATCTGTTTATCTGTCTGTAAAGAGACATATGGGCCAGAGGCTGATTTCTCAGCTATGGAAAAAACAGTGGTATAGCATCTAAATACCTTCTTTTTGCAACTTGCCTTACTTACCTATGTGTAACAATACCCATCAGTCCTGCAATAGGATGGCTAGGCAGCATGCAAAGAAATCTCTTTTTCCAGAAAACTCAGCATAGCAGTAATTGTGGGTTTGCAGGAGTAACTCTGTCACAAGAATTGACCTTATCAGAGCCTTAAGCAAAGAACAAACATTCCTTTTGCCTACACAGCTCACTCTCATCCAGCTGTCTTCTGCACTCTCTTGCACAAGTCAGAAGCAGTAATGTGTCCTCCCAAAAGCAACTGCTATTTTTGTATTAAAAAAAAGAACCAGGAGGCTTTGGCTGTACTGATCCACAATGTTACGTGTTGGTTCACAACACAGTCAGGTAAAGACAGAAAAGGGAATCAGGAGGAAATCCTGGAAGGTGTTATATCAAGAGCCTGAGAAGAAGGTTTCTTGAAATGGGAAAATGTCACAATTACATTGAAGTTATTGAATACAAAAGTAAAGATGGTTCCTAAGCTGGTAATGTGATTTTGATGGTAAATTTTGTATTATGACATCAGTCGTTTAGAGCTAGATATGCGCCCTTCTCAAGATGAAAATCATATGATGAAAAGAAAAGTTAAAATTCATTTTTCCATATTAGTCTGTCTGTGATTTTTGAGAATAGGCCATCTACTAAGCCTGCTTTTTGTCTCACTGGATGTGAATAAGATTAGAACTTCAAGGGCTCTGTCCTCAACCAGTTTACATTTGAGTACAAGAATTAAGGCTTTGGACTAAACTATTCAAAAGCTCAATTGTGCTTTAAAAATTCAAACAATCTTAATATTTTAATATTCCCCCTCGGGTTATTGAGAAAAATCAGATTTAATACTCACCAACCATCTGATTTATATAAATATCTTATAAACTTTAATACTGGTGCCTTTGCGCACTTAAGAGCCACATGGGATATGAGAACAGGGAAAAGTTGCAGAGAAAGTCAGTGGGAAAAGATCTGGTTTCTTACTTATAAAGCAATAAAAAGCATGCATTTAAAATTACATATTTTAATATTTCACATAACCTATACTGGATGCTGTGGAGAATGAGGCCGTGGGCTCTGAGCTTTGCATGTGCTTATTGATGGTAACAAGTCCAGGTGGGAGGCCCTCACTGTGTGCTCAGGCACTGTGTGGTCAAGCATGCCTGCTGAGGACCAAGGAAAAATCATCCTTTTGAACTCGAACTCCATGGCCACTCCTGCTTTTTATATTATTCATATCCCCCATCTGTGGGATTTACTGTCAAGAAAGGTAACTGGGCTGCTGCTAACACTGATGGCAGTGAAATAATTTTCTGTATAGCACTAGAAAGATGGAATCCATTTGAATTCATCACTTGACTTGACAAAATTTCTCCCTGCATAGGGGGGTGATATGAAATGAATGTACTGCAGAAGTTCCAGCTAAATCTTCAAAATAAGCTGCAGGCTGGGGAACACAGGAGGGAAGTCATGGGGATGGAGGCAAGAGGAATCAGAGAGTGGGGCAAAGTAAAGATGTGTCACACAGGGCTCAATGACAGCCATCCTGCATGAATCCTAGAGGATGTGAGCACTCCCTGTGCTCCCCTGGAGAAGGAGAGGAGAGCTGGGAGGTGTCTGAGGGGCTTTTGGCCTGGGATAGCTCTGTAATGGCCTGGGTGTGCAGAGAGAGGACAATGTGAGCTGGCACAAAAGGACTGAGGAAAGAACTCAAACCCATACCCTTATCTGATGTAATCTATTGTTGTATTACTTCATTGCACTGTGGAAGGGTCTTTTTTTGCAGGATTGTCTGCATTATCTCATGCTGTGAGAAATGGGGGGTGAAAGCAAGGGCCTGTGCTGGAAGCTGCCACTGACCCAAGAGTGAAAAGGCAAAGAGCTGCAAAATGCCGACAGCCGGGAGATGTGACGAGAGCCAAATCCCACAGCGGCTGTTCCACCCGTGCAAACCCTTGGCTCTGTTCAGAACAACACTGTGCCCCAATGGTGCTTTGGAAACTAAACGTGTCTAAAGCCAAAAGAAACTGACTCTTATCTCAGAGCAAGCGTCTCCCCAGACAGCAGTGTAACAACACAGCTACACTGGAGCCACGGTGCAGGAAAAACTGGCCAAGCTTTCCAGTGATGACAAGCCCTCAGTTTGACTCTCCCTCTGGAGTTCTCATGGCTGGAGAGGCAAGGAGACCCAAGAGAGAGAGGCCCTTGGAAAGGCCGGAGCAAGGGGGAGCCTCTGCATCGTGTCCTCCTCTCCTTCCGTTCAGCTTGGACAATGCCACCATAGAGGGACCATCATAGAATCACCTAAAATTAAGAGAAACTTTAAAAGATATTTAGCTCACCCTTCTCTCCCCTTTTCAAATGTAGGATCAAATTTAAATCAGCTCATGATAGATGCTTGTTTCCCCATCCTTAAGGAATTTCTCGTTATGGACAGTGCACATTTCCTTAGTAATTTGTTTCTGTCTTTTTTCAGTCTTTACCATTTGACATTTTTTCCCCAATATCCCACTAAACTAGGAAATTTAGGCTCATTGTTTATTTTAGCAGACAGAGAAGCACTTTTTCCCTTCCTCACTGAGGAGCATTTGACGTGTCTGAGTCCTCTAGGATATCTTCCAGAAGCCTCTTCAACTCAAGACCGGGAATGGCAGGCAGATGGGAAAGTACTTTCACAGAAAGCTTATGTTTTGGACTGTCACGTCCAAGTCTGTTAATGTAACACAGATATAACAGGATAATCCATCAGGAAGAAGCCTTCTACCAGGAAAAATTATTTTAATGGTGAAATTGAGCAAATAGTAAAAATGAGAAGAATCCAATCGTTTTATTGAACTCTATGCTACAGAACTGACCTTAATCTGCTTTACAGAATTTGTCTTTTTCTTGTCAGTGGAAGAGTATGATCCACAACTTCAGACCAATAGCTAAAGGGACTGGGAGTGGCAATGCTTAGTTCTGATAAACTACTCCTATATGACCCATTTTGTATATGCCCCTCTTGATAGAGACAGACATGAAAATGGAAGAGGTGATTTGCATATTGGCCAAGCCTTTTGTCCCATAAGAGCGTTTTATAAATAGAAAATGTCCAGATGATTCTCAAAAGAGGCAAAATATTAATTTTTCTCTAGCTTCTTAAAGTCTCAGATGTGTCTGTGTCTCACTGCACACTGAGACCTAAATTCACACCCTCTAACTGAATCGTCAAAGTGAGGTTTCCTATACAGTCAGCACAGAAATATAGGACCCTCCAGAGAGCAGCAGGAAAATCATTCACTAATTGCCCATTGGCTTAATTGAGGAATTAAAGGCAATTTTATTCCCAACTTTGTCACTTCAGCCAAACCAAAACTGTAATTATGCAGGCCTAAAAGAGGAATTTAAGGAATATGATCTCCTACAGACACTGTTGTGGCCCTTAATCTACATACAATGATACCAACAACATTTTCCTGCATACCTTGTTTTGATTCCTGGCCATAGCTTTTCTGTACTGACTCAAACTGCAATTTACCAGTTGTTCTGACATCTCTACTACATTGTATTTATTATACAATACACCAATCCAAGCTTTTTCTTCTAGAGTAGTGTCGGCATTTTGAGCAACATGAGAAGACAAACAATTCTGAAACAAAGGAAAACAGGAATCATTTTAAAGAAAATTTCCCTTTCTAGAAGGAAATGTAGAGAAGAAATGAAGACATACAATTGTGCAAGTAAAGAAACAACTTTTATAGATTGTCAACAGGTATAACTGGGCCTGAGAATCCACCTTCAAAGCCTGACACTAATTTACTACAAGAAGGAGACCTGTAAAGGAATATGGAATTTCCCACAGCAAGGTCACCTCAGAAGTGCACCATGTTGACAGTAACCCAAAAACTTTCCCAACTGGCCATCAGTTCAGTGACCTGTGCAAAATAAGTAAATGGTTCTCAGCTCAGTTTCCAGATGTAAAGTGGCCATAGTGTGGAAATCTCCATTAAAATTAACAGTAATTGGCAGCTTTGCCAGCAAGGCCTCAGATTTCCCCTGAGAGCTGGGCAGGGATGGGAAGAGCACCCTCAGTGTACGGTATCCCTGTTTATCAGTAGTCACTGACAAACAGCTTGCACCCAGCTGGCTGTGCCTTGATAGTCTTACACTAGAGTAACCAGTAATGTCCACACAATTCATTTACAAATGCAGATTTTTAAATTTGATTTTTATTTCCTTTTACAGCATTTATTTCTCAACACCCTGTGTATCTGTGCAACATTGTTATTGAAAGCATCAATTTCCTGAAGAAATCCTCATTTTATGTATTCCCATCACATAGGAGGGAAAAAAGATCAAATTCAAACAGCCGTCTTAATGAAAATACAGCACAGACTCACAAGTCTGACAAGGAATTTGGTTAGCAAAAGCATTACTGAGATAATACAGGGCATTTTATAGCTGGGATGTGGTGTGCTACTGCCGAGGCAGCGGAGTCAGACCCTGCTTGGACAGCAGATGGTGTCCTACTGTAACACTAAGCTCCAGTGCTCAAAAAGGAATCTTAAACCAGCCTTTAAAATACTCTCCAATTTCCATTTAATTACTTTAATTGGCTTTATAGACTATGTAATAAAAATGATGGATCTTTTTAAGCACTAGGCTGAATTAAAAAGTTTAGTGTGTCAAAACCAGTGATTTTGAAATATATGTCCCATTTCTATGAGTATTTTCCAATACTTAAATGAACTTTTGACAAATGTGATCATGCCACTTAGGTGCCTGAGCAGTCTTTTCCAAAGGCACCACAGGCAAATAACTATTAAGAATCCCACTGAGTGTCAAAGGAGTCAAATGCCTCACACTTCCCTGTGCTTTTGAAAATGTTGTCCTTACAGTATAAGTTATCTGCATATAATAATGAAAAATCTAAACTTGCTGTTGTTCCAGTAAAGACAATGCAAATACTTATGAGCCTTCATAGGAAAGGAGCACTTTTCTTCTGTGCTGTATAGCATCTTGTGCTGTATAACAACTTGTTCAGTGGGCATCTGGTCCCTATTGTAGCTCTCAGACATCAACAGTAAAATTAAAACTACACAAGAATTGAATTTATTCCTGATAAATGACATATTGCTGCTGTAATACTAAATCTAAAGGAATAATTTCATGCTTTCAGTCTGCAACCAAGATATTTTTCCTTGTATGATTTTTTTCCCCTGCTCTTTTGGATCTGCAGAAGTTCCCAGTGCTTTATGACTAATAAGGCGAACTGGGTGATGAAGAGAAACCTGTTATATTAAGAAGTTCCAAGTCTGCTGAAGCCCCTGGACTTCAGGAAGCAGGTAGGTAAAAGAGAGATCCTTTCAAGATTTCTGCTTTGAGGAGCCCCTCAAAGTGCTACACAGAACCTGACTCATGACTGAGCCTGGTCTGAAAACCCTTCTCCAGATTGTCCAAATCACAGCTGCGGTCGCTGCGGGGTCTGATGCATTGCGGCAGACCAGTGTGACTCAGCTCAGAGATATCTGAATTTGCAAGCCTAGATTGGATTTACTGTCACTGGGAGGGCAAAATTTGTTGGGAACAGTTTTGTCATTCATACTGGGAGGCGATGAAATCTTTGCCTGCTGGAGCAAATAATCATCTTGTACAACCAAACCCAGGCTGGGACAGCAGAGTCATAAATGGTGTTATGCACACAATCATCACTGAATCACATTTTGTTCACACAGAGACTCTTGGAAAATTCTACTCTCTTTTTGCTTTTTTCATGGGAGCATTCTCACTAATTTTGATGAGATTCTTCACATGGGAAATTATTGATCCCTTAGAGAAATAGGTTAGGATTAGCTGTATGAATGAGATACCTGGTTTTCAGAAAATGCTTTTATTTTCTTCCTCATCCCAGACACAACAGAGGGTGCAGGGGTCAATATTGTCCAAGAACATTTACATAACTTCTTCAAAAGCAATAAAATGATGAAACCCAAAATCTGCAAATTGTGGTGATTTGTAGTGCTTTGATTTATAGCCCTGTTGGGTTTGGAGTGAATGATTTCTACAGAGACCAGTCCCTCTAATCAGAATTTTACAAGAAACGGATGTGCTAAAAGAAACAGAAAGCTAACAGGGCTTCTGGTTACATTTTCAGCCTGATTTATAGAGCTGTAAAACTCTCTGTATCAGGGAGCTGACACCAATTTCTAGAAAGCTGTGAACATTTGTTTCCATCTGATTTTCCTGCAGGGCTCCTAGGCCCACTTTGTTCACAAACGACCCCAGTGAAATCCATGTCAGGTGTTAGAGAGTGTGGGACACTGGTGACACAAGCAAGCTGGCAGCAAAGGAGAACCAGTTGTGTAGCTAGTCCTGGGAATGTCTGTTTTGGGGACAGAATTGTATTTTTAAGGAATCAGGAAAGGAAAGGCAGCTGAGGTGGAAGCAGGCACTACCAGGGTTGAAATGGCTAAGGGAGGGCTGAACTGGCACTACAAGGGATGCTGTAGAACTGAGAGGTCTCTGGCTGGGGACAAGCAGGAGTAGGAGGCAGATGGCCAAGCCTGGAGCTGCAGCAGCCATGCCACTGCAGCAACAATTGCACCCTGACAGATGCAAATGCCACCCGCATGTGGATGCACTCAGACAGCAGAAGAGCAAGGTTGTGAGAAGAGGAACAACTGGAGAGAAAATGGACAACAAGCCAGGGTCAGGAGGTGCATCCTAGTCAAGGCTGCAGCCTTGGTTAGTGCCCATGACACAGCACAGGGGTGTGGTAAGACTGGTCAGATGGGTGGAGAAGTGCCCGTGAGCTGTGAGCAGGGAGGGGGTGGCAGGAGAAGTGCCATGGCTGCTCTCCTCCAGGAGCCTCAGCAGAGCTGGGCTGCAGATGGGGACATGCACTCAGAGACAGTGCCCGAGGCCACTTATGACAGCAAAATACCCCAAGGAGAATCAAATCAAACCAGCACATCCACCCAGCCAAGTGCAATGCCCAAGATGAGGAAGAGATGGTGGTGAGAAGCAAGACAGGGCATGGGTCAGGACAAGGATCAGGAGAGGAGATTTGTGAGTTCTCTGGTCAATAGTGGGTAGATCGCCCAGAACTGTCCTCTGGAGCTGGGCTGTGATTCACAGTAAAACCTCCATCTGTCTCGGTGAGGATGCTAAACTATTTGACCCACAGCAGGGAAAATCTCCACAGCCTAGCTAATTCCAGTTCTGCTCCTTCTGATAGCTAGAAGTGTGTAGAAATATTTGGCTTGCAATTTCATGCCTGAAAGGAAGATGGTGTAGAGGTTCAAACAAAATGATCTGAGGTCCTTTTTGAAAATGTAAGCTGTTCCCTTCCAGAAAACAAATTATGAGTCAATCACAGGTTCTTACAGGTGCTTGAACTGGTATTCCATCCAAACAGAGTTACAGAACATTTTAGTGAAAAGGAAAATAGAAAATTACTTTAAACCAGCACTTTTAAGCCTAGTGCATCTTCAGATCCAAGGTCCTGATAATTCTTTGTTCTAAGGCCCTCTGCATTCAAGGACACTTAGCAGGGTGCCCAGCTGGCAAAGGTCTGGGGATCAAAGTCTGAGGTATTTGTGTGTAGTCTAACAGGCAACATAAAACGGCAGCTTCTGCTGACACAGCATTTAAGAAAATGTTCTTACCTTGTTATGCTGTTTAAAAAAACCATATCAAGTTTCTTTACTGTATAAAATTAAGTATTGAATACACACTTTTATAAAATGGTTTAGTAGTATGTCTGAGTTGTTTTGATTTTAGAGACTCAAATTTTAAAAAAACCAGATATTAATTAATAAACCAAGATGCATTTTCTATCACTAAGTGCAGCTCTAAAAATTTATTACCACTTTCCAAGGATTTACTTCATCTAAAAACCAAAAGGTATGGGTGTCTTAAATTAGTTATAAAGACCAATCTTATATGGAGATGCCCAGATCCAGCGAACACATATGCTTATGAGTAGTTTAATTGCATGAGTAGTTTCATATAATTCAGTGGGTGAGAGAGAAGCTGTGATCCATGGAGCTCCTAGTGTGGGTAAAATTATTCATGGGCACAACTGTTTGCAGGACTGAAGCCAAGTATAACACATATACAAATTCCCATCTAAAAGAAAAGGCATATGAATACATAGTAAAAAGCAATTACATGCCATTGAATGTTCTAACAACTATATGTTCTACAATAAGCGCATGAACACAATTATGAGTTCAAAGACGCTAAGGACCTACGTATAAGTGATGGATAATAAATGGTAAGGTGGAATGAAATGGAGAAGTGGAAGGAACACAGTGTAACTCTGTTCATGTCTGAATTTTTAATTTAGGTGTGTCATAGATGCAATAAGTATACACAGGAAATACACAAACAAAAAAGCTGTGGTTGCACTCAATTATCATTGGACACTGAATGAGGGTGTTGTCTAAAGAGAGCTGATTTGGGTCTCTCGAGATACTTTAGAGCACCTAAAGCAGGTGTGTTACAGATGCTCAGTGTGATCTGCAAGTGAGAAGTAGGCATCTCTAATGATTAAACAAGCCTTCTGCCACACTCGGACCCTGACACAGAAATTACCTATACATTTTCTATCAGGTAACTGCTAGCCAGAGCATGAAAGCAGAGCCAGGTTTCTCCTGTTCCTTGTTCTCCCTGTGAAACCCTTGGCTGTGCCCCGCATGCTGCAGAGGCACATGGCTCCCATGGGAGAAGGGGGGCAATGCTTCAGGCCCCAGAGAGGGAGAAGGGTGCTGCCCTGGGAGGTGAGTGGGCTGGCTTTGAGCTCTTCATGGAGGGAAACTCTGCTTGCTCTGAGTGAGGCTGCTGCATTGTGTTCCAGCTGTAATTTTTTAAGAGAGTGACACTGACTGACCTGCCTGATGTGGAATTCTGCACTTCCCAGCAATTGAGTGCAGGTTCAGTGCCTTCACACCCTCTCTGTTGACGGAGCTTCCTTGGGAGAGTCATGTAGCTACTGAGTTTCTGGCTGCTACGAGGTGGAGCTACGCCTTCAGGACGCTGTGCATTCCAACACAGGAGTGCCAGCTGGTTCTAGATAGCAAAAAGCATGACAAATTGCTCCCCGAGATGTAGACACCTGGAGTTTACCTGAGCACCAGGACAAGCAGAATCCAAATGGCCACCAGCTCTCCCACAAAGCCAAAACCCTGCAACTGAGAGGCTGGATAATTTCCTTTTTGGCCTGTCCTCCTTATTAAAATGTGTGTGAATACCTTCAGTCCCCCTGGGCCTGGCTGTGGAAGCATTAAACACTCTGCAAGTTCTCCTTATGAATTGCCAGTAAAATAGATGGTTTGCAAATGTTTATGTTCCTGCACTTATTTTGCCCCTATGAAATAAATGCTGCTGCCAAGCACAATACAATGCACCCAATGTCTTCTGCAGTGCTCTTGCTGCTGTTCACTGTAAAATGCATCCTTAGGGGTGTTTCCTACCTGTCCACCTCCCTGCCCCCAGATGTACTTTCGCAATCTCTACGTGGAAGAAGTTGTGTTTGCTTTGTTTACACACTAGACATTCACTTCAGTTCCACTGTATGCTACCTGTCTATTTTTCCTTTGCATTGCTTTTTTCCCATACTTACTTCTCTGAGTTTGCTTTCCTCTCTGGCTGAGCTTGTGTGTCTTACACCCTGCGCATCTCCTGAAAGTACTTCTACCCTGGATGTTGCCACAATAGGATAGGAATACTATAAAATGTGCAATTATTTTGCCAGCATTTCTTCCTGATGCATAGTCAGGATGCACACAGCTGATGACTGGGTCTTTTGTTCAGATATATAATATCTAAAGTATACAAATGCTTCCTTTCTGTTTACACAACAGAAGAAGGACACAAACAAGCCTTAATGAGCCCTTCTTTCTCATTTGCAATTAGAATTTAAAATCAAAGAACCTCTTCACATCAACACAGAGTTTTGTGCTGGGGCAGGCGCCACTGTTTCCTTTGCGGCGTTGTCACCTTACAGAGTTCAGTGTGCTGCAACTTTCTAACCTCTTCTCCCTTGCCACACCCCTTTTGCCAGTGCAACATCAGCAAAGGTCATAGCTCTAAATCTCAACAGGCAACTGATGCAGGCTTAAAAATGCCATGAAATGTTTTGTGACACATAGCCAAGGGGAATGGGGCTATGGGCAGTGGAAGAAATGAGGAATGGGGATAATGAGGAACAGGTAAGATAGCGCCACCTCTAAAAACCACAAAATGTGAAGCCACATCTTCGGGCACAATCAACCACTTCACAGGTTAATCAGGCCTGAATTTACACATATCTGTGTAAGCAGTGGTGCTGCTCCCACTGAGTTTATATTCAGGCTAAACACTCATGCAGAATGCAGGAAGTTTCATCCGAGGGAAGCAGCCAGTAAAAGTAAGGATTAATTACACCTGAAACAGAGAAAAGCTTTCTACTGAATCATCCAACATAGTGCCTGTTCTGGGTTTTTCCCCTTTTATGCAAGAATTGCTTTACTGCGTTTTGAATGTGAGGCAACTTTGCTTATCAGCACCCAAAAAGCAAGCCCCTGCAGAGTCCCCACTGACAAATGCTGCAAGGCAGTCAGGTCCTTTCCTCTGCTCTGAATGCAGTAATTAGAGAGATACAATTTTCCAGTAGTGCTTGACAGCTGACATCAAAGGCACAGAAACTGTTTCTGGACATTGAAAAGATAAAATTCTAATACTAACTGATGCCTCCTTCAGTTTTTATTGCAGTTCAACGTAAACAGATGCTGCTGGTTTTGAAAGCGTATGTTCAGATGTCAAAGTGTATGTATGGCAGCGGTGATATCTGCTGTGGCAAAGGCTGATATTTGCCATCACGTGTATATTCTTGATTCAATCACCTCTATGGCATTAGCTGTATGTGTGTGCTTACACGTCCACAGATGTCTGCCTTTGCGTGTGCATGCATACAAACACAAACACATGCATATGAATTAAATGGAAACTGTAACCCAATTTAACCAGGGGTTTAAATTAATTGTAATACTTACACACACTTACAAACATTGGGCTATATTTAACTTTCACATAAGCAGTGTAGAACTATTATCTTCTGAGGAGCTCTGCAGTTTATGAGTCAGCCCCAAAGCCTCTTAGCCTGTGGAAAGACGCCACTGACTTTATTGGGCTTTGGACCAGTCTGAAACCAATGGTTAATTGTCTCGTATAATATAACTTTCCCTTCCAGCAAACTTAAGATAAACTAGATTCTAATTCCAACAACTCTATAATTTTTTCCAAACAAATTCCTTATGGGATGGAAATGCCCATTCTTGTTCTGGGCATTTTTCAATGCTTTCGTGTTTCTTTGTTTTGAAAATTGATTCAGTCATGTTAAACATTATGCAAGCTTGAAAAAGATCACAGTCTCCAACTATGTGAAGTGAAATTCTCATGCATACATAGCTCAGAAATAAATGTCATTAGAAACTTCAAACTTGGCTAGTATTAAAGCCATCTTTGAGGAAAGGAAAAGAGTCGCATTTGGAGAAATTCAGCCTGGTGTTTTAGAGAGTAAGAATAATTTAGGATTACATGTCCATCTCAGCTTTCTCCTTTCTGTACAACTTTCTATTTGCTTTCCAGGTTTTTTGAGATGGATTTATTTGAGTATGTACTTGAAATACACAATTTATTTAGAGGGAAAAATCACATGCCTGCATGAGTCTTCTTGAATTAAAGGGGGAACTGTCTAAAGATCTACATTTGAACTCTGAGCTAGTA
>VZTX01012707.1:341-56420 GCA_013400915.1 Pardalotus punctatus
CCCCCCCCCGCCTCCAAGGGCGCTGTCTCCTTCCTCCGCGTGTGCCTGCAGAGCTTCGAGGTCGGTCGCGCCCAGCAGGTCCGGGAAAGGACGAGGACTGGGGGTGCATTCGTCTAAAACAGTCGCTGCCCTCAGACCCACCGCTGGAGCGAGGCCGGATCATCCTGCCGCCCGGGGGGTCCTTGGACCGAGGCAGGGGACGGTTCTCCTCAAAGGGGGAACCATGAACCTCCTCCCGGAGCCTGCCGCCTCATTGGGCGATTCTCTCGCTGTAGCGCGGCCGACGGCTTGTCCCTCCAGGCGCACTCCCTTCTTCCCTCCCCGACTCCTTGGAAACCCTCTGGAAATGCTGGCCCTGGAAGGGCGGCTCCCAGGCGAGAGGCAGCCGGCTCCCCCCGACCAGCCAGTCCCCTTTGAAGAGGCGACCCCCTCTCAGCTTCCCCCCGCCGCTTTTATGCTTTAACTTTTCACCCTGAGCGGGGACAATGCGAGACGACGTTTGCATATTCGCATCTTTTCCCATGACACAGCGAGGAAACCTTTCACCCGCCGAGAAAAAATGGATGGGGACTGGAACGTCCCCTCGTTTTCCCAACACGTTTCGCTGGGGCAGAGCAGCACCGTCTCAGCCATTCTCACTGGCTCTCCCGGTCCCTTGGGGCGGCTGCGGTTCGGTCCTACCGGTGCTCCCCGACGGGCCCCGCGCTGTCCTAGACACCCGCGTCCCGGGTGTCACATACGGAGATCCACGTGGTCCTGTCCCAGGGGTATATTTCCTTCCACGTGGAAGGATGTTCTGCACACTGGGGAATGTCACTGAGACGGGGCGTCTTGCAGCTGAGGGTGGATTTCAGCTCTGCAGAGGCAGATATTCCTATCCCCCTCTCTGAAAATCTCCCTCTCCTTCCCCCCATTCTATCGTTTATTTGGTGCTCAGCGTGGGGCTGGCGGGGAGCTATACTTTAGCGCCAGTAGAGTAATTCAGTGACCTCTCTCAAAATGTCCGAAGGGATGCAGTGTCAGTGGCCCTGGGAGACCAGAATGCCCAAGCAGGAGAGGATGGAGCATCGTTCTTGGGGAAGAGACCACGGACGGCCTCCTCAGAGCCGCTGTGGATGCCCCGGATGCGAGGAACGGGGTATCCCCACCCTGCCCACAGCCGGGAATGCCTGCGCCCATACGGTCACTTGCCGTTCTCAGGCTGTCACAGGCGGCCGCGGTTGCGACCCTACGATAACAGCAGCACAACAGCAGGGATGCAGAGATGCCTGCCAGACGCCTTCTCTGGAGGGGATTTCTCCCTCTGTTGCCTGCTCTCCCACCATGACATTTCTCCCTGCTCCGACGGTGGGGTAACGGCGAGAGGGAGCAGGCTTTGGCGCTCCCAGCGCTGTCTGAGCAGGAGACCGAAATGTAACTCTGGAAAGGAAATGTTGTGTCCCTTCAATGTAATCGCCTCTCCCGATAAGCACCGACAGACCCGACCTATGCAGATGTGAATTTGATGATGCCATAAATGGAGAAAGGGGCCATTAAAACGACAAAACTCTGGACATATTGTAATAAAGCGCACGAGTACCCTGATCAATCCCGAAACAGCCCATTTCGGTGTCCAAGGCTCCGCTAGTGAATCCCTGGCAGGCAGGGGGCAGCTTTTTTGTGGTTAGACCCGACGCCAGCCTGAACTAGCCGGGCAGGGGGCCGCCGGCCGCGGCGTCGGATGAGAGTCCCGGGGCTCCGGTGAAGGAACCGGATAAGGCTCCAAGACAGCATCGCAACTACCTGGAACGGCAGCCAGCGCGCCCCTTCTCTTACCTACTTTGCCATTCTGGCAGTGATACCAGATGCCTCTCAAGTACGGGGAGGACTTGGGGAGATCGGGCCCCACCAGCCGTACCCTAACTGGGGTCGGTGGCGAGATGGGGACCAGTCCCACTTCCCCCGTAGAAAAATGCTCGGAGCATCCTCCACCGCCTCGCAGCTGCTCCTCGGACGCGACCTGTCGCAGCCACCTCCACAGCTGGTGGGGATGGGGACACGCTGCCCCGTGACACTCTTGTCTCAAAACAGGAATCCCTAGCTGCGCACTCCTACATGCCTTTGTGGCTCTTCGGGCTTCTTCTCGTTGTGACTGGCACAGGATTTGTTCCCCTCTCCGGCCCTACCCACCTATCGGGCTTTCTCAATGAGGTTGGGGAGAGAGGGTATCTCTCTCCGATGGCTTTCACCCCTTTTCTCCTCTCCGTTCTGCTCGCTCCCTCTTTGCTTTCATCTCGGTTTTTCCCGTCAGCTCCGGCCCAGAGCTGCAGATCCGGGAGAGGAGTGGGGACCCTGGGATCAGACCCCGACACCGGAGAGCGGGCAAAGGCCTGATCTCTCCCTCTTTGCTTCCTCCGTTTCTTTCCTATTTCGTTAGATCCTGAGCGGGGAAGTGGGACCCAACGCCTCTCGAGCTGACAAGTGCCTGGTGGGGGACACCGTTTGCAGGGAAATATCTTCCCCCGCCCCTCCACGCTGACCCCGATATTTTCCCCATAGGGTTGTTTCACCCAGGGCTGTGTCCAGGGGCAGACTCCAGGCTCCCCGCCTTCCTCCTTCAGCCTCAGCCTTACTGCTTGATCTGAAAAAATAATTCCCCACATTATTCCAGGGGGAGTCAGGGCAGCAGCATGACTGCAGGGAAGTGGCAGGGGCAGGTCGCTGCTGCCCGCTCCCCGCTGTGGGCCCTCGGACCCCGGGCCGGTGCTGCCGGTGCCGAGTGTGGAGCGGACGCCTCGCTTCGGAGCCGGCGCTCATCGCCGCCTCGGGCCACGGGGCTGGCGCGGACTGGGGAATAATGGGTAGAGCAGCACAGCCCGAGGACTGCCATCCTAGGCCAGAGACGTCCCCATAAGCCACGGAAAGGGCCGATCCCTCCTCCACAGACTGTTCCCGCTCGGCGGGACCCCTGTGGGGATGGGGATACACTGTCTTTATTTCTACTGGTTTTGTGGTTTAAAGAATTTATTTTTCTGTGATTTAGGAGAATTCCGGGTGGGGTGCGGAGGGAATCCTCCCGTCTCCCTCCATCTTAACGACACGGAACAGGGAGCGTTGTTTGCAAGGTAAAGAAAAAAAAAGCCCTCTTGAAAGCCCTTTGGCGGCCATGGGGAGAGAAGGGAAGGAGGAATCGTGTGTTAGTTAGTCCGACCTGTGGAATTTATGACTCCCCCTAAGCACAGCCATGATAAGGACTTAGAAAACATCTTGGATCTTTTCAAGCCGGCAGCCCCCGAGGCTTTGATGTAGATTACCTTGCAGAATAACCCAATACTTTTATCGTGGGGTTGATACTCGTCTTGTTTAAGCACATGCCTCTAGGAGGGGGTTAGATGCTGAACGCTCGCTCCCGAGCGGATTCGCGTTGCTGGGAAGAAAACAGACGGGGAGGGAAGGTGGCACTTTGTGCCTGGCCGGGGCACAGCCGCCACACACCAGCACCCGCCACCGGTCGCCCCTGCCTCTTTGCACAGGTGCTGCCAGGCCTGAGTTCACATGGCCCCGTTCCTCTTCAGGAAACAGGAACATAGGCAGAGAAGAAGGAAAAATACATCGCATTATACACCAGAGGCTTCTGCAGCCAGAGGCTGGTGAGAGTGTCCCCAGCCTCTCAGGTCCAGTGGCTGGCACACCTCTGCGGACCAAGGAAATAGCCTTGGCTGGATTTTATTTTGTTTTATTTTAGTTTAGTTTGTTACTTTACTTGATTTTACGTTACTTTATTATATTTTTAAAATGTCACAGAGAGAGAAGCAGCACCAGAGCGCCCAGGCTGCCTGCAGAGCGCTTGTGCCCGGCCCCTGCTGGCATGTCCCACCTGGGACGGCCGGGACCTGATCTGCTCACGGGAGCCGTGAGTCACCCGGCAGCGCTCACCCGCAGGATGGCCCCGACGGCGCGGGCCGGGCAGGGGCGGGGGCAATCCCTCTCACGGGAAGGGATCCCAGGGCTCGGCTGCTATCGCCTCTGCCCCCCAAGGACGCCCCCCCGCCCACCCACGGACGCTCCCCGCAGCACGCAGGGCCTCTGTTATCATCCCCGGCCCCGGCAGCGCCCGGCACGGGATGCAGCGGGAGCGCGGTGCTCCCCAGCCCCGCTCTCGGCTTTGCGGCAAAGCACGGCCAGCCCGGGAGACCGAGGCAAGGGTGTTCTCCGGTCTTCCAGGCCTCGCCCAGAGACATGCTGTTCGCAGGGAAACTGCAAGCCCCGGCCCAGCGGGTGGGACGGAGCCACAAACACGAGAGTCTACTCCCATGTCAAGCAAAATACCGAATTTGAGCTGTAAATTTGTTTGCACATGTTTGCCACCAGTGAAGACCTGGGCTACCTCCCCCTCCCACGGGCAACATAAAGGCTGACGTTCTCACTACTTTCCTCACTGATTCATTTTCTACATCTTCCAGCTTTGAAACCTTAGCAGGGAGGTGATGCATGCCCCTTGGGTGCATCCTCCCCATCTCCACAACACTTGCTAGTCTTGCTGATTTTTCCACCCCCTTCCCTCTGTTCCAGAGGGAACTTCCATGGCAAGACGCTATGGGGTGGTTGTCCCATACCACTGTGTCCCTCAGCCTTGTGTTTTGTGGCAAGCCTAATCCTACAAACCCTTTCAGTGAGCAGAAGCACAGGTCTGGGCCTTGTAGATGGTTTGTTTTTTGCAAAAACATAATTGTATACATCCCTGCAGGGATGTGGTTCTTTGTGGATAGTATTTCATGCTAGAAAATGTAAGAACCCAAAGCAGGCAAGTGCCAAGAGCTTCTTCAGCCTGGCAGAGAGTAGGCCAAGGCTCCCACTTGGGACCTTTCTTTTTACTGGGGCTGTAGGATGGCAAAAGAAGACTCATTCTTCTTCACAGACAAACCTGTACCCTCCTACCCAAAACCTTAGTCCTTCTGGCTCCAAGGAGAAGTCGGTACCTGACTGCTCTCCCCCATCTCACATTTGGCTCAGCTATTTTATTCTAGGTCCTGAGAGGGAAAAGGAGTCTCGCCACATCTCTTTTCTGATCCAAAAAGAAGCACTAAAAAGAGCAAAAGGTAGGGCCAGGCAGATCCAGAGCCAGGTTCCCAGCTGTGGCCCACGCTCTCCTCCCCTGGGCTCTCCTCCATGACTCAGCTCCCAGGGACCAGCCCAGCTCTGCCTCCATTTAGCTCTGCACCCAGGACAACCCTACACACAGGAGGCTTTTCCAAAGCAGAACCCAGTGCACATCATGTGGTCACTTCTCTAAGAGAAGTATGTTGGAAACCAGAGCTAGGCATCTCTTTCTTGTTAGGATCTGAAGCCTCCAATCCTCCTCTGAAGACAGGGCTGTCATGGCACTGGTGGAACTGGAGGGCTGTCTTAAGAAGTAACTTCAGGGTTTTCTTCAGCTGGAAGATGTTGACATACACACAGCATACAGCATGGAGGGAGAAGAACCCTAATATAGCTGGAAAGAGGCTTCTCTAGGCACATATGTGCAGCCAAAACCAAGTGTCAACGCTTAGCTTTGGAGCAAAGGATCATGAATAAGTGTAGGTAATACATGGCAGCAGGAGTGGGTCACTGTCAGGATCTCCTGTGTTTTTTCATTCCAGTGAAGCAGTATTTAAATGAACTGGATCCCACCCCAGTCTTTGTGTTCCTCTGTGGAGGTGACAACAGGAACATCACCATTTTTCACCTCTCTCCACAATGCAGGTGATCAAAATTCCTTCTCATCTGAGATCTGAACCAGATTGTGCCCCAGGGCACCTACATTTCTTCTAGGAGTTTTACTCTATCAGTTTTCCAGCACAGACTGAAATACCTAAATTTTAATCTGTCAATACAGGATCCCTGACCTGGGCAGCTGCACTATTTATGTCATCATTATGAAGCATTTCAGGGGGCATGAATCCAGCCCAGGTCTCAGACAGCCTGCCTGGAAGGGACTCCTTCCCTGCTATTCCATAGCACTGGGATGCTCACCAAGGGTGAGAAGGAACTGGGCTCGGGTCCCAGCTCTTCCTGAAACAATTTGTGGTCTCCTGAACCACAGATCTGGGTCGGTCTTCTTGCGTCACTTAAAAAAAAAAATAAAAAAATTCTGATTTGCTTTGCATGGTCTAATTAATTAGCCATTGATAGAGGAGGGAAGGAGGCAGAGTGGGAAGCATGAAACCTGAACTACTGAGCACTTGATCTAATTCAGTGTCTGGGAGAGGGAGGTTGAGATTTGGTGTATCTAGTTCCATGGGGAATGCCCTAATCCACTCATTTTCAGTTTGCTTTGGGTTTTTTTTTTGGCCCCAAAATAATATCCAGCAGAAGTTTTGCCTCTTAAAAATAATCTGTCTGCAAATAGCTCTGAAACAAATATGACCTTAGATTTCTTCATCGCCTTTCACAGTTCCCTCCATGAACTTGTGGACTGAAAGCCACCACTAGCATGCATGACAGGGTCACTTCTGCTCTTGTCTTCTGGTTTAACATATGGTTAGTCCCAGCTTCTCTCAGAGGGGCCCCACAGAGCCCATCTCAAGTGTCCCAAACCCAAAAGTGTGATGTGTTGAAGAAGCACCTCCAGTTTCTCTTGATCGAGGCAGAGAAGGGTCTCTTATTTTTTTGGTCCCTTCTGCCTGTGACAGACGGACATGGTTATTTGGGAAAACGCTCTGAGGGTGGGGGCTGAGTAGTTTGTTCTGGTACTGGGCTCGTCCCGTCAGTACTACATGGTTTTGGCTGTGGAGTCCTTTTGACTGACACCCGCATCCCCAGCCCTGCTTTCCGGGTTACCCGTAGCTCTGGTGCAGACACTGCGGCTGGCCCAGAACCCTCTGCTGAGCGCCTGCCCTCCTCGCTGTCCCCTGCGCGGCGCCCCATGGCGCTGTCCGCCCGGCAGCCGCGGTCGCGGAGCTCCACCTAGTGCCGGCTGCGGGGCCGCGTGTGCCCGGGCATCCCGCGGGGGAACTCCTCGGGACAGGGCTGCCGGCTCCGAGATGTGCCCTTGCAGGTGGAAGGGAAAGAAAATTCGGGCAGATTGCTAAGCGCCGTCCTGTCTTTCAGCTTGGGTTGTCAAATTAACTTTCTTCTTATTTCTGTTGCGGCTACAAAGGAGAGCTCAATGTCCTTCGCCCTTCAGCGTTTGTAATTGACCTCAACCCCTTCTATTCCTCTTCTTCCCGGATTAATGATTACTGAATCTTTGTCAGTCTGTGCCTAACTTAAGACATCCAGCTTAGGCTAAGGGCACCTCTGCTGGAGGTCATCAAACAAGCTTAACTCTCTCCATTCACTACAGGGGCAATTCATCACTTTCTCCTGACAGCGTGCTTCTGGAGGCACAGATTAGGCGTCTGAATCCTAATCAGAGAAATGTGGGCATTTTCCTTCAAGAATCGTGAAACTGCTCCTTAAACAGCACTGCTTGTGGCTCTGCACAAGCCTCAGGAATGGACCACCACTTTGCAAAGTTGTGTTGGAAGCATCCTGGAAAGGAAATATGTTCCTAAAAGAAATTATTTTTCACTCAATACCTCCTGTAGCTTTGTTCCATCCATCTCTCCTGTGTGGAGAAGCAGATGCACAACAGTCTTTACAGGAGGGTTTTCTTCCTCATTACGTTTCCTCACAGGGTGCTGTGTTGCCTCAGCACCTTTTTATGTGTGAATCATGAGAAGTTGTACTTGCTCCAAGGTTCTCTATTTGCCTTTATATTCCCAAGTCTCAGCTCAGTAGTGATGATGGGGCCAGGTGACCTATGTATGTCCAGTTCTTTTAAAATCTTGTGGAAAAACATGTGGCACAATTCCCTGGCATGTTTTTAAGTACATGGGATTCCCATCTGCTGCTCTTTGAGCCAAGTTCATATCTGCTTAACTTCTAGGACCAGCTAGGCTTGGATGTGATCAGTCCAGCATTAGGTTCCTCTAGCTCTGAAGGCTGAAAACTCCTGTCTGCACAAGATATGCCTGATTTCTAGCCACTGCAGGCTGTGTGCTAACAGCGCTGAACAGTGACATCTTGCAGATGAACACTTTCAAACAGTTATGGGTATGTTAAAAATAATATATGTTTTTCAGAGAATGCAATGTTAAAATTTATTTCTATCTAAATGTCTCTAATTTGCTCTTCAGCAGTTTGTATTAGATTAAAAAATTGATGATTCATTGGTAACTATTAACATCACATTACATTAACAAAAATATACAAATCATAATCACTGCATTACAACATTCTTTTCAGACAGTGTTAGTAAAGAGCAGCTCAATTTTTGTGATAACATCCAAACAGTTATTACATGCCACTGAAATATCCTAACTGAAGTTAGCACCTTGTAAAATGTAAAAAAGAAGAAAACTATTAACCAATATATTCTCAACTTGATCCACTGTGATGGAGACAAATGTATCCTGTTAGTCATGATAAAAGTTGCATTTACAAATTCCTAAACCTCGTAATGAAAAGAACTGTCTTTTTAACTATACTGAAAACACATCAAGTTTCTGGTTATTGTCCTGGGAGACTGTAAGAAAGTTAAAGAGACATACTTTCATTTTAGTGCAGCATAGTTCACACACCCAGGCTGACTTCTCAGAATTTTGAGTGAAGTGATGATGATATTACACTCCTAAATTGCTACAGAAGATAATTTCTTCAGAACCTAATATTTTTTATTTGCTATTAAAACACACAAAGAACCATGAATGGAATTAGCTGTAACTCAGCTGAGGTGAGACTTCCAACTGGAGACTGCCACCTGGATTTTCCAGACCAGGGAGGTAGGTTTTCTGCAAATATCACTCCTCCTGGTTATTTTAGATGCTTATTTTAGGTAGAAAGGGATCTCTCACTGTGAGTGCCTATCTCTCAACAGCAGTTGCAGAATGTAGCCTGGCTGAGTAGAGGCCATCTGAGTACCTAAAGCTTGATAAAATGAACTCACCAGAACTGAACACCCAACAGTCACTTCACAGCAATCGAGATGTCCAGGACAAGACAGTTGCATGCAATCAAATTAAGAGCTCCTTGTAAAACAAGACTGATGGCACTTTAAAATTTGGACATCTAAAATTGGTGATGGGGTTTTTTTCCAACGTCTCTCTGATGTCTGGAGATGAAGATGTGAATGGCACTTCAGGAAATCAAACCAGTTCTCTTTAGCTGCATAGTCAATGCTTGTAAACATTGACTAAAAAAATGTGGATTTTCTCACATTTTCTTGCAATGAGGCAAGAACAGTATGAATTCAATACATTGATTAGGCACTATTTACACAACACCAGGAAAAGAGATATTCAGTTGTAGAGAGATAGCAAAAAAACCTGTCTTGCTACAGTTGTGTTTGCTGAATTCAAACAAATGAATTACACCTTCTTCTCAAAGTCACATAAATATGGATTGGCCCACAGGAAATGCAAACAGCGCAGCAGTTGGTAACAATTTCTTTTCTTAGAGCTGATATAAAGCACTTATCCTACACAGAGTTTATGACAATACTGAGACCAAATCCACAACCCAGATTATTTTTCAACCTGAGAGTTTTCATGCTGGAGCACAACAGGTGACAGCAAAGATTCTTCATCCCTGCTTACATGTGGTTTAGTCTTGATGCTGGAACGGTGTGTAGCAACATTTTTCTTCATATTATGATAAACCTAGAATTGGGAAGAGGAAATAAAAGACATCTTCTGTTATTACTTATTGTAGTTGGAACATTGCTCTTCTCCCCATGAAGAAGGCACTTGTCAGGTAGAGTCCACCTCCTTATCCATGTTAAAAAGAGCTGGTTTGAGGAATGGCACTGGACTGTAAAGGAAGTTTTCTTCCCTAGGTACAGCACTATGAAACTGCTCATTAGTTTGCCTCTACACTTCACAGATTCTGCCTACAGCCTTCAGAGAGGCACAGTGCTGCAAAGGCAAGAATTATTCATAGATTCTCACATCCCAAAAGGTTCTCAAGGACGCTGCACTGGGAAATAGTGTGTCTAGTCCAGAGTGGATACCCAGCTAGGAATCGGTAGTTTGGAAAGGAATTGTTCATCCTCCCTGAAGAAGAGACTAATATCTGGTATGGATGGAACAGGACTTCTTCAGATCATCTTTGTTATTTTGACCTTTGAGAATGACATACAGCATTCTCTTTGTGAGGACATGGCATGGTGATCCCTCATGAGACCCCCCTGGTGCCTGGCCCAGGCTCAGCTCCCTCCCAGGGCAGATAGCAGCATCACCAAAACCAACTGCACTGGCTGCTGCACAAGGGAAGCCCACTCCCACAGCGCAGCCTGAGAGACTGCAGCTTTCCAGAGTCCCAGTGCAGGCAGTGGGAGGAAGAAAATCCTCATCAGGAAGGTCAGGATTCTTTCTGATGGCAGAAAAATATGCCCCAAGCTCTTTCATGGATCCATGGGCAACGTATCCATAATAGAGTTGTGTACTTCAGTAGAAAGCAGGTGACTATTCCTCAGCTCATTGTGATCTGTAGAGCTACACATAAACTCCACAAAACCCCAGTGTTCACGTGCTCATCTTACTGTGTTTACTTACTGCTCCTTCTGCCTCAGCCAGCTGACAGGCCAGAGAGGAAACCAGGCAGGAAAACGAGGGTCTTTTCCTGGAATCAAGAGCCCAACAGGACTGCATCATGCAATAGCTGGAGAAGCACATATAAGGCACAGGAAACATGTTAGCTCTTGGACTCTCTGTAAGTGACTACATGGAATTGCAGGATTTCAATGGGAATTATGGGAATCAGAATGATTTTATAGAAAGAGGCCAGAATTAAAGTGCTGTATCAGACGAGAAAAAGCAGAAAGATAAGGACAAAGGGTGAAATTATCTTTATGGTGGCTTTATCAGAGTCTTTAGCAAAATCTTCCTTGCAGTGTCAGGGCCAGTATTTCACCTTGGCTGCCATATAACAACATGATGGTTTTGTTTTTCAGCTTCCATACAGAAAATGTTAGGAAGACAATTCCTCTCTGTCTTTGGGGCTAAACCTGCTCCTTGTGGGATATGTAGTCTTAACTACACTTTTCACAGCAAGTCTTTTTATGTAATTTGACATCACAAAAGTATTTCTGGAATTTAAATACCGCATTAGAGATATTGCAGCTTCATCAGGCACCAGTGCAGTGCCTGTCTGCTAAAGTCCCTGGCAAAGTTACTAGGACAATAGGTTCCCTGATATTTAAAAGCCCCACAGCAATCTTTCATGGGTCAATCTGTCGAATTCACCTGTACCTTTAATGCCATTACCGTCTTTACATGGAGCGGATAAGAACAGTGCAATTTCATAGCAAGGCTCTCTGTCCCTAGACCATCTATGAAATGTCTGCCAGAAGAGCTCAGACAACCTAAAGTCCTCCCTTTTCCTCCATGTTCTAGGTCTTGTAGCTCTCCATCACCTCTTCTCTTGTTTCTTGGGGCCCACCTCCAGGCAGAATCCACCCAGGCACAGAAGCACAGGCTGAAAATAATGTGCTGAGAGCACAGAATTAGCTTCCCCCAACTCCTCCTTAGCAGGGTTTTTGTTTAAGAGGATCCCCAGCTAACTGGAACTGGAACAAACCTAGTAAAGCTCAATTAAAAAAAAAAAAAAAGTTTAGGAAAAAAGCCACCAAAAATTTAGTCAATATGATATAACATAGCTTTTAGGGAAAAAAAACAAAAGGAAAGAAAAGGAAAAAGAGAAAAAGCAAAAGAAAAAAAATGGGGGAAAAAATCTGTGGTCTGAGAACAAGAAGCTGCCTGAGGAAACAAGGCACAATTAAATAAATATAACAAATTAATCCTGTCAAATACACATAACCTTTAGTGTTAATCACTTCTACTTTAGAACAAAACCTGCAGGATCAGGCAGCCTTTGTTAGATTTAGAGGAAGATCTCACATTTTGCAGCTTAATTTTCGGTAAGATACAGTGTACAATAAATAAAAGGTCATTCAAACAGTGACCTAGTAAGTATAAATTCTCATGCTGTGCATCACTCAGAAATACACTTACACATCTTTTGTAGCATAATACGGTTGGTCCATTTTAAATCCACTTTGTATTAATTTGTAGAAATTTGTGTCAACCTGAATACCAGGGTAAGGATTTACACCTGTGGAAATTATTGGAGAATATATGTTAATTCAGAAGCTGCTAAAACCACACACTGCTCTTTTGTCCCATTGCAAAACATACCCAAAGAGAATATTTCCCAGAGCAATATTCCATACGACCAGACGTCACTCTTCATTGTGTAAGTCCTCTCGAATAAGCTTTCGGGAGCCATCCATTTGACTGGCAATCGAGCCTGTGCAGACAGGGGAAAGAAAGGAGGCCAGGTCATGCTGTGACACAGGCTTTCTAGGTGACTCACTGTGGTTCTCACTGCCAGCGTGATCGATTCATGTTTGCTGTGTCAAAAGCTGTGTCTCTGTCAGTGGTCCCTTGACATTCCCATTACAGAGGGAAATAGACACTTCCAAAGTGCCAATTCATCTCATCCATTTTAGGTGACTATTTAAGGAGGAGATGAGCTCAGTCCTTGAAGACCCACCTTGCCACCTTCTTTCCTCTGATTTCCAGCATGGAGTGGCCCAGATGGAGATGTCCACACTGTACTTCTCCACATAGCCAGAGGATCTGGCACACCCCCACACGTATGTTGTTGTCCTACACTGTTATTGCCCACAACAGTATACAACTCCCAGTGCTTCCATCAATGGAATTCAGTGGGCTTTAGAAAAAACATGGGTACCATCTCATTTACAGTACCGGCTTAATGAGTTTAATTATAAGCTAAGAATTTGCACTTGCAAGGGCAGGAAAAAGTGAGATTTCTGCATTGCCCATAAAGATATGCACAAAGCTAAAGAGGAATAAAAAATATTAAAACTTTTCTTTCCTAGTTCTTTATAATTCTTACAATGGTATGAAAACCAGAGGGCATTCACGAACTTACATTGCCCCTGACGACATAGTTGGAGTCATTCATTACATCTCTGGCAAGGCCAAAGTCACATATTTTCACCACTTTTCCATGGGTCACCAGTATGTTCCGGGCAGCGAGGTCCCTGTGAATGCACTTAGGAGGAAAGGAAGGGTCAACACTCTGCAGCAGTTGGTATCAGAGGGAGACAATTCCCTGCTCCCTGAGTTGGCATCTACTTTCACTTAAACAGTTTGGTGAATGGCCAAGCTGGACACTCCCTGGTTGCTGGCAGCAGGGGGACAGGGACAGGGCCAGAGCAGGAAAAATTGTGCCATACAGCTGCTTCTTACTCAGGGTGTTGCCTAAAACTGCAACCCAGTCTTCACTGTTAAGCCAGGGAAGGAGGTATAGTTCAAGCTTGCCACTGAGTGGCTTTGTTCTTCAACCTGCCTTTTATAAACTGACCTATTTTTAGCATCTTTTCTATCTGAAAAATTTGCTACCCTTCACCATACCGATTTGGACTCAAGAAATTCCATTCCTTTGGCAACTTGGTAAGAGAAGCAAAGTAGGTCTTCAAAAGTGAGCACGTTAAAATCTTCTTCTTCATCCACCTGTGTGTTTGCACCTTTAATTTTATCTGTAAAAACAATCAAAAGTATGAGTTTTCCATGGGCTTCCTCACTGATTAATTCCACTGACTGTTGTAAGGATTTTCACATGCTCCTACCAAGAGCAACATCACAAAGAGTGTCCATCTTTTTTATCCTTCACTCAGACACAAAATAAAGGAGAGTATTTTCATATTCAAATACTCTGTGTAGCATGAGCAGAAATGTAAGCCTCTGATCTTAAGTGCTGTTGAATCTTCCTCCAGCAAAATTCCTGGCAGGACTGAAGAGATACGTATGATAGAAAGAGGCCTCTTTTGTCACAGAATCTATTCTAGCTAGATCAGTAACACAATAAATACAATAATAACAGAATTACTGAAGATATAATCAGTTAATCTCTTACCATCCTCAGAAAACAGCACAATCCCATTTGCTCCAGGTGTCACATTTATGTTTTGACTGCTTTGCATGATTTCAAATTCATCCTCTCGGTATAGAGTTGTGTTCACACCGTACTTCAGGTGAGTCCCCGTCCTGGAGTGGGTAACACATTTTCAAAGGTTCCACATGGTGTAGCACATAATCTTCTACACATAAACTCTTTTGCAGTGAAAAACATGATCAGTTATGACTACTAAAAATCTGGGCACAGACATGAGTCTTCTCAAAATTGGAAAGAGAAGCAAGAGTTTGTCTTCTGTAGCCTCCGTAAGGAGAATCAAATCTCAGTTCCTCCCAAGGCACTGCTTATCAAAGAATGTGAAGGCACATTTTCAAGAATTCAATAATTTCACCAGTATACAGCACATATGAGAATGCAGCTAAAAAAACAACAGCAGTTTTAGAAAGTATCAAACTGTTACTAAATGGTTTACCTAAAGTTTTGGTCCTGATGGATATTGTGGTAAAAACTGAAGTTTTGCTGTTTAAAAATATCTGTCAGTGTCCAGTGAAACTTTTCTCGCTTGCTCCTTAAGTAGTTCAGAAGGTCACCATAGCAACAGTATTCAAATATCAAGTAGATTGGTCCTGAAATAGTCGGAAATGTAAATGCCTGCTGCTATTTATAGTACCCTCCCCATTAAAGCCCTAATTCTGCTTCATTTTCTCCCAGGATTAATCTGTATTAAAACATCCCAAGCAACTTCCATTCCCAGGTAGATAAGCTGTACTGAAGGGCAGGTAATGAGAATTAGTTTACTGACTATAGTGTCTCTTGGAAAGTGTGTGTAGCTGATTCTTCCTTGTGGTGCATCTCTCAGAGTGTATTGAAAATCCCTATGGAAACAAAAATCCTTCCCCATTCCAAGGGCAATGGGGAGGACAGTACAGGCTGTAAAGATGCAACATATTTTCTAAACCATGCAGGGTTCAAGCAAAAGAAGACTCCTGCTAATTATCTGGATAGTATGAATTTGTATCCTTTGACCTACACCCTTCAGTTTATTTATGCTACCTTCATGCTCTGAAATACCCTGTTTTTGTTCCCATGAAGACCACCTTTGCTTATTTTTTTTCATTCTTCAGCTTCGTTTTTACGTTTGGTACTTTAAAAAGTTGTCCCTCTTCCCATTATTCACTTCTTTAATTTCTTTTTTTGTGTTCCCCTCCTGCCCCTGTTATTTTTCTGTTTCTTTTATCTCCTGTCTAACTTTTAGTTATTTTTATCCATTCATTCTACAACTTCACTGTTTGATGAACCACATGAATAAAAAAAAAAAATTATAATTTCCCATATGAACATAATCATGTATACAAAAGTCCCTGACACCAGCGAAGTTTTTCCTTTTCACTTAAAAAACTGGCTCGTACCAGTGCCATCACCACTGTAACAGGAAATCCTCTTCTATAGAAGGACTGTTGTATCACTTCCTGCAAGTACAACCAGAAAGGACCCTTTTCTGTAAACATGCACGGCCTTAAATTTGCTTTCAGTTCATCTTCATCTCATGTTGGGTCAGCACAGAACAGCAAAATTAATCCTCATTATTCTGGAGGTTTTAATTGGTACCTTTCCACAATTTCAAATTACCTGACACAGTACAAGCTCCTAGTAGGTTCACAATGTTTTCATGGCTTCCAATGTGAGTCATCATTTTCAGCTCACACATTAGAGCATCTTTTTCTGAAGCATCAGGTTTTTCTGAAAAAGTAATAACAGATTTGGAAATCTCCAGCAAAGAAATGAAAATTTAAATGGTTGTGATGCTTTGTCATATGCAAATCTTCATTTCAAATTCATTGGACTGACAGTACATTTGACAACATCCTGAAAAAAAACTTTCCAAAGTATAATAAAGTTTAGTCAAAGGTGGAAACTAAATTTGTGTATGACTGTGGATCATTTGGAAGCTTGGGAAGGCAGTCATTAAATGTCAACATTTGTCATTCTTCCACTGGCAAGGAATGACAACAATTTATTGAAGTTGACATTCAACAACAATATTCAGTCAACAATTTATTGATCCCAAGCACAGAAAACATGGCAGTCAACCCTGTTGCAGAGAAATGTTGAGAGAAAAAAATGTCTTGGCAGCCATATGGCATAAAACCAGGTGTGATCCAACAGCTGAGAAGGCTGCCCTGTGTTTCAGTAATAGCTTTAGCCTTGTTTCTCAGCAAGCATTTGGTGCTTGTGATTTCAGTGAATTGGGTATGTGAACCAAAATGACCAAATGAACTTCCACGAGGACAACCACTAAGGAGTGGGCCAAGGAAACATAAAACTGATGTGTGTGTGCAAATGAGGGATGAAAACCTGAATGGCAAAATGCAATGTGCTGCAGGATGAAGGCACTTCAGCAATACCTTTCCAAATTGAAACAGGATTTTGAAATCACTTTTGAAAGGATTTTGAAGCCAAGCATTTGTGAGTTGTAACGGCTGAAAGTTTGTATACAAGGGGGATTTCCAATGCCTTTTCTGCTTTGGAGCTACTAGAATACATCATTGCTTGTGGAAGGTGCCAGAGTTTCTCATACCTTTTAGCATTTTGACTGCAACCTGGACTGAATCTCCTGCATGGTTAATTCCATAAGCTGTTGCATTCACCACTTTCCCAAAGGCCCCAGAACCAAGGACTTGTCCTACAAGAAACAAAATGCCAATATTATTTGCTGCTGGTACAGCACAGACTACTACTCCAGTATTGGGATTTACCTTATAGATTGCTCACCAAATTCCAGATTTTCCCTGGGAAATTCCCATTTTATATCATATTCAAATTCTCTGAAGTCAATGTAGATGTATTCATTATCTGATGGCCCTACCATCTGTATCATCTGCCACTGGCTTTCATATCTAAATTGCTTTGGAAGAAAAAAGCACACAATGAAATAAGTCTTAGGGAAGAAACAGCCTGGTAGGAACAAAACAAGAATGGTCAGGTATTTATGCTTGCTTTTACCTTTTTGTATTTAAGAAAAATGAATACAAACACGAAAGTCATCAATAGGAGAAAAAATCCAGCAGAGACATAGAATGCAGCATGGTCCAGGGGGGAAGAAACAGCTCCTGCAACTTTAAGAGACACATATTACTGCCCTCTGAAAGAGAGTCTGTGTGCACAGCTTAAAATGCAAGGAGAACCCACAGTCAGTTCTGGCAGTTTGCAGCCCTCTCACACCCAAGCATCCTCTGCACAGGAAATGAGATGCAGCCATATGCAAAGCAAGATGGGCAGGAGGCATTAAGTTCTGGGTAATTCTGACATCTGCTCTCATTAAAAAAAAAAAAAAAAAAAAGAAGAGAGACACCCACTAATCGAAGTGCATGGAGGTGTTGGTGTGATCCTTGGATTGAACTTTGTGAGCATAAACAGGAATAAAGTGTTGGTGGGTAGATGAGTGTTAAATGAAACCTGTCCTCATATTCTGGTTGTTTCTCAAAATATAAGTATTATGATTACTTTCTATTGTAATTTCAAGATGAATACTCAAACTCTGACAGTGGTCACATCTGTCAGCTGTAGTCAAAAGCACCAAACAGCTGGGAAAACCTGTGCTAAAACACTGGCTTGTGGTACCTGACAGGTTAATGAAACTCTTTTCACAGGCTGAACCAGCGGAATTGTTTGCACAGCACTCCACCAAGAAGGATGTTGATGTCTCCTTTACATATAAAGTGCTGCTTGAAATCCATGACCCCAGGGATCTCCTCTCAGGCAAGAAGTTGTAAATCCCCTCTGTGATTTCTTCTGTGCAGCTGAAAAAGGAAGCAGAGCAGTTTTGATTTTTAGCTCTCACAGTGACATTTTCCAGGGGAGAAGGTGGGAAGTTTCAAAACATGACTTATGTCTGTGTTGGAAGAGAAGAAGGGAAGGGGCTTGGGTTTTGTCAGCAATAGAGTGAGACTTCAGGTCATTTACCAGTCTCATTTTTGGTGATGGACATGGCAGGGTCAGCAGGGACTGAACTGCCTCCTACACTGGGCTCACTGCCACTCTCCACCACTGCTTTCGCAGTGTCCTTGCACCCCTGAACTCTGGGACCTCCCCTGATTTCACAGCTGCCACAACTCTCCTGTCCCTCATCTATTCTCACTGGTTTCATATTTGCCTCAAACATTCAAACCACTGAGCAGCTCCAAATGAGCCACTGCTAAAATGATAAACACAAAATGAGCCCACACTAAAAGTTCTAACTCCTTTCCCTGGAGGTGTGTCATTTCAACCATGAAGTTTCTCTCACCCAAAATGGAGACCATCTATCCACCCAGAGGGGGAGTATTAATTACTTATTTAAGACCTGATATGTAGAAAGAGGGAACTTTATACTCAAGGGAAAGGAGGTCCACATAGGCAATTTTGGCTTTGAGCTTTTTTATCATTCATCAACTTACTGCCTAATTTACTCTTCACATAAATAAATGAGGAGATAAGAAATAAATAAAACGTATTCAGCTATACTCATAGCACTAACTTCTACATGTGGAAGTTCCTAAGAAAAGAAATGTCACAGCATTTTCTTTCCAGAAAGATGATTTAAGGAATATTTTAAACTCACTAGCTGGATGTTTTCTTTCCTCTTCCATTTCTGCACAAACAGGTTGATGCTAGTATGCCTTTTCAGAGGTAAGGATAAGAAAATTCTCTAGGTATTTTTTTAATGTCTAGCTAATAGAAATACTTAAGAGTTTATCCACAATCTTAAAAAGGATAGGCTGACCTAGTATTCTTCTGCACCACGGGATTATTAATTTTTTCGCATATCTAAAATAAAAACTGCAGAGTTCATAAATCAGGTCAAAGCTGTTTCAGCATATTTTGAAATTCTAGAGCCTGACTCATTGCCCTAAATAAACAGAGGAAATGGAAACACTCTTACTAACCTTACTGGAAATACTCACTAACCTTACTGGAAACACTCTCACTGACTTTAGTGGCTTTGGTAACAGGTCACCATAGCAGGTCTTTTAACAAAAGCTTGACCAATTAATCTAGCCTGTATTAACCAAAGCATTCCTTGAATCCCTATAACGTTGATATGCTAAGAGAAAAACTTAGACTGGACTTTGTAACCACCTAATTGTTGATATAAACCTGGCAGGGTCTATTTTGGTGTAAAGAGCCTGAGATACACATCTTTGTAGACTTCATTTGATGGCAATAAAAAAAAGGAAAACTTTCCCTAATTTTGGTGATCTGGTTGCTCTGGATTAGGGAAAACAGTTGAGCATGAATTTTATGCTTAGTTTGTTACAGGCTGGTCTTCATTTAATCAAGGATAGTTCAGATAGTCTTTGCAATGTGTAAAAAGAAAATAAGTTATTTACTTGGATGAGTTCAGTTCAAGACAGTTCCTCCAAACCCAGGATGAGGCAGGGTAACCTTCAGCAACACAGGAGATCTGCTTGAACAACAGCTGCATCTTTATTTCAGGCTTTCCTGCAGTAAGAAAACACAAGGCTTAAGGGCATGGCTTAGTGGCATACATGGCAATGCTGGGTTAATGGTTGAACTCTATGATCTCAAAGATCTTTTTCAACCTAATCGATTCTATGATTCTGCAAGACAATTTCTGTCAGCACTTCAAGAAACAAAGCCCTGTACACTCATGCGGCAGTGCTACATCTGCTGAGACCGAGGTCTGTTTCTGTGTTTTCAAAATGAAAAACCACAGGTCACTGTGAGAGCTGGGTGCAACCCACAGTCCTCCTTCTTCCTTGGTTTTGTGGATGGCAGTGTGGGCAAGGCAAGGGGAGCAGCCACTTCTCCATATGGGCACAGCCAGACCAAAACAATGGCAGAGCCAAAATTAGAAGTATTGACTTCCGCTTTTCTGACTCAGACTAAGCAGCTGGCCATAGGACTGCCCTCACACTCCAGTTCTGGGTGTCCAGCTTGTATAAAATGTGCAGAGAAGAGCCCTGTGTAAATAATATATCCCAAATAAAGCCCCCAGACCTGGAGCAAGGGAGACATGCTGCAGCCATGTGGCAGAACTGAGATAACTGAGAGCATTGGCCAAGACTCTGCATGTGTGTGAATTGTGGACAGGGGTGTACGAAGCACCGCAGCACAAAAATACAAGTTACACACCAGTGGTTCTCCACATTGACTACATTAACTCACTAATGCCATTAGGAAAAAAATTACAGAAATATACCATAGAAAGCTAACTCCTAATGGGTTTAAGGGTTTCCTTTCACTCTGTATCTCATGTAATTTCTGCAGCAGTTGTATATATTCCAGCTTTGTAGAGACAGAATAGAGTTACTGAATTTTACTGAGCTCCCAGGCTTGTAATTTTCTTAAGAAGCATTAATTTCCTCAGTACATAACTGATTCCTTATATTCTGTTTATGGTAGACTAAAGGGAAGAAAAAAAGTAATAACCTTCTCCTCCTTTCTCTGTTCTCCAACCCTAATCAACCCAAGAAATACAGTTCACAAGCATCTGGTGTCTTTCTCTGATCCAGTGCCTCGCTTTCAGTAGCATTATGCAATGTGAAGAGAATCACATTTTTGCCTTGTGATCCTCCATTTTTAGCAATAAATTATGTAAATAAAATAGGGAATCCCAATGAAAAAAACATAATAGCTCAATTTATATCAGCAACAAAATCCGAGTCTGCAAAATCTTCACAGTGATAGTTTTCTCACTTACTTCTCACATATAGAGTGAATTTTTTTGTTACAACTGTATCATCATTTTCAGCATAAAATATGTATACCCCGGACTGGTGCTGATGGTTGCAGAACTTTGATGAAATGCTGTGAAATGAAGGAGAAAAAAAGATAAAAGGACAAAATATGGACTTGAAAATATTTTAAATGCAGTCAAGACTTGTATATATATTTGAAACAATTCAGCATCTTCTAATGAAGAACACAAAGGGAATTATTTTTGCTCAGGGAATATAAATCCCAGAATCTAACTGTCCTGATGAGAGGATGTTTTTTTCCCTGCAGTATTGATTTCATTCGGCATTTTTTCTCTCACTGTTCCTGGAGTGCACACAGACTGTCAATCTGTGATTTTGTTACCAATCCATTGGAAGACAAGGCATGTAACACATCCAGGCACAGATGCTAAGACTAGCAAAGGATCAAACTTCCTAGTATCAAAGAACTTTGATCGAAGTTTCTAGCTGATATGATAAATTGTATCAGGAAACAATAATGACAGGGAGAAGCATAAGAGACAAACCTCTCCAAAGTTCATTGTTAATGAGACAAAACACCATCAAGGTAGTTCTGTAGGAGGAAGACCAGATTAGTAGAAACTAATCCCTATGGCCTTTGAGGCAGTGGATGGCAGAAAAACAAGACCCAAACCATGCAGGGGACAGCTTGTGACAATGAAGATGGTGAGGAAGGGATCTAAAAAGTCCCTGGGCAGAAAGTAACAACAGAGAGCTGCAGAGACTTAAAGATTCATGCATGGCTGTCCTGTTGAGTCACTGGTTTATGGGCCATGGGATGAGGCAGGGGGAAGGGAACATGCCATTTTACAGTGATGGTATCCTATTTCTGTGCTTTCAACTCGGTTATTGTTGTCAGGAGAATTGTCAGCTTTGAATAGCAGAAAATGCAGTTCATCAGCAATAGAAGAGCAACCTAAGAAAATCTCTCTTGGGTTTAGTTGCTGACAATTTGGGCATAGATGTTTTTGCTGACAACTCAATGGTAACCATGTTGGAAGTCCCCAACTCTATTTTAGTGATAAAGGCAAGCAGGAACATCAGAGAGTTTAAAGAGAGAGGAAAATGAAAACCAAGTCAGAGAGCCCATACCAGCAACATGCAAAGTAGGAGAAAGCAGTAATTAGACCAATCTAGAGATCTAAAATAAGAGTATTTCTCATTAAATAAGATACATACAAAGAAACTATCACACTGAAATTCTAAACCAGGAAAACTCCCCTTGAAGCCACTGGCAATCTTGCCTTTTGACTAAGGCTACACTTTCATATAGTTATTGACTTTTGAATGTCTTCCTCTGAAATGGCCTTAAAGGTGTCTCTGAACTCAGATTTTTAAACGTCAGAACCCATTTAAGCTGCCTCAAAATAGATACTGAAGACAGGGAGGGAAAAAAAAGACCAATCCAAAAATAATTAGTTGCTTTTGAAATCCCAGGTTGGAAGAATAATATCTTAAAGAAATAATCAGAAAAAAAATTAGAACAGTATCTTTGATACCTGAAAATATAAGGGGATGTGAGCTAAGTATTACAAATTTAACAGAGGACATTTTGTGTATGAAAACTTGTTTGCTCTTAGGGTGGAAGTGAAAATCAACAGTGTGCTAAAACAGAGAGCCCTCAAAAGCAAAGAGAAAATGGAAATTCTGAAGGAATGTCTGAAAATATACTGTAAGCGTAGTGAGAGATAGATCTCTGGGTTTTGAAATGAAAAGCTAAAGAAAAGGACAGAGTTAATTAATAAAATTTAATATGATCTTTAATCTGAAGGAATAATTTTACAAGAAACTGGCAGAAATAAAAAAAAATAAAATCAGGAAATGAAAAAGGATATGAAAGGAACAAGTAGAAGTGTTGGGAGACAGGATTACACAGAAATCACCTAGAATATGCAAAGTGAGACTCACAATATGTTTAGATATGTGATGGCCTTTTTTGTGTTGTTTTGAGAAACTTTCTGCTTTAAAATCACGTTGAAATCTGCAGTGCTACAGCTTGCGGGCAGAATCTCCTGACCTCCTTACCCCTTGCTGCTTCTGGGCACATCAAACTGAATGAAATATGCACCCCTACTCTTTTTCCTCCTGTGAGAAATGTCTATCCAATGCTTGTATTCAACCAAAATTGGACAGTTGTGGGCGATGCTTGTACAAAAGAATGTACTTGTCAGATGAAATAGTCAGCAAATTCAAGTGTTTTCCCCTCTATTTTATTTTTTCCATAAAATAAATAGGATGATAAATAAATGCAAAACATAACTACCAAAATGAACATTTAAAAAAAATCCCATTTATCCAACATCACAGTCAGACAAACGGCCGAGTAAAGTGTTTGAAGCAGCTGCCAGGCCATGCCCCAGCAATGCTTGGTGGCTGTGGCCATGGCTGTGGCTGAGCCAGCCCAGGACACACAGCTCCAGGGACACAAGGTGACCTTTCCCCCATCCAGCAGGTGGTGATCAGCGCTCAGCAACTGCTGCTTCGGGGCTGTGAAGGCTCTGAAGGGACTCATAAATCCCAGGCCAGCAGTTGCACTTTTCTGGCTAGTGACAGTTGTCTAAACTATTTCAAGAGTCCTCAATATTGTTATTGTTGACACAGTCTGTAGCACCTAATTCTTATCTAGATTGAATTTACACCAACTGTCAATCATCCAAGTAAAACTGAGTCCTGCTGGTGCAAGCAGTGAGGTTTGTATCAGCTGCAAACGAAATCAGCTCCTTGTTATCAGCTGCAGGGAGGCACCTATTGGACAAGGATGGGCAAATCCTCATGGCTGTCCCCTGAGACCTCATTTCCAAAATCAGGCTTGTCACAAAGCACAATTCTGCCAAGCCCATGTCAGGCATTGTAGATTAGTCACCAACACCCACCCAATGCTATCAAAGTTTGCTGACAGCCCTCACTTTATCAGCAGGGACAGGGTTCCTGTGGCTGTTGCCAGGAGATGACAATTTGCTAACCTGAACTGAGCTGTCTCTGAACCTCACTGAGGTCTGACTCCAATACACCATCTGATGCAGATGAAAAGGCCAGTCTATTGCAAAGATAACTTGACAAGCTAGTGGGTAAAATCAAAGGTACCAAAATACTATGGAAAGAAATAATAAAAAAAGTAATAAAGGCTTTCACATAGATTTATGCAGATGATAACAGAGGTTTAAAGAGCATGAGAAGAAATCAGATCATCTGCATTAGTTCCTGCCTATGTCCTGCTCACTCTTAAAATTAAAACTTGGAAAGAGCAGCTTGGCTCATTGAGGTGAGTAAGAGCTGTTACCTTCAAAGCCATGGGACTGCTCTAAAAGAAACCCTGAAGGAAATTAGATAATGTTTATCAAGAAATTAGAAAGCCTAGGGAATGGAGAAAACATTAGCCTAAAACAGGATTCATGCCAGAAGTCCATTGTAGGAAACAACAGAAAAGGTAGATAACTAGCAGGTTTATTCAAAACATGTTTTGCTGCAGCTGTGGAAGAATCCATGACCTGGGTAATGAGCAGAATGGCATGTTTCTGTGACACAGGCGCAGGCCAACAGATCTAGCAGAGGCCTGGGAACTACAGGGCCCTGGACTTGGTTTGAGCTGTTTGAAAGACACTGGGAACATCATCAACAACAGGATGACAAAATGGGAACATGCAGTACTTGTGATCCAGTATGAAAACTGCAACAGATCTGTAACTCAGAAATTATGTTAGAGAGAAAGGGAATGGCAAAATGTCTCTAAACAAAAGGGCTGCTACATGCGTAACTTACCAAAGGGTTTATTATAAAGAGAGAATAACGCGATTCTACAAGCTATCTGTGAACTGCTGCTGAAAGCCAAAATTATGTTTGAGTGCCTTATGTTAACACAGCCTCACCATGTGGCTCATCCATATTTTAAAAACACAAAGAGAGTACAAAACATGGACAGCAAACTGTCGAAACGAGATATAAAGAGGAAACATTATTATACTAAATTATTATAAAATATTAAAATACCTGCGTCCATCCACACTGTGACTTTGTTTACATGGAAATGTTTTTTGGGAAAATATCCATATGCATCTAACTGGAGGATATGCTGTAAAGTTAACTTCAAAACAAAACTCTTCCTCACCAATTTCAAAATCTTCTTTAGAATTAGTTATATTTATAAATCCCTTTTCTGGAGGAAAAATAAAAGAAAATATGTATTAGGCTGGACTGCTTATAATAAAGACTTTTTGACATCTGTACATTTTGGTTATCACAAGCAAAAACAAGCATCATGTTACATCACAAAAGGTATCTTGTTAATCAAAATAAGAAAATGCTTCAAAATAGTATTGAAATATTGTCACAGTGTTCAGTTGCAGATAAATTATTTGAGCCTGATGAAGTTGCATATTTGGTCGCACCATAGCACTTCCAAAAAGGTCTGACATTTCTCTTCAATCTGCACTACAGGGTCACAGGGCCAACAACGTCATTAGTTATTTACTTTGGTTTAAGTGTGTATGCCAGGTGTTAACAGCTGCAATTGCTGGCTTTCCTCCTACAGGAACAAAAGTAGGTGGAACCACCATCATAATCAGATGTTGACAGTAGTTCTTTCTCCTTCCCTTAAATGCGCTGAAGATTTTGCAAATGAGTCTTGTAGCTGCTCCTTTATTTCTCCATTTAAATTAAATGTATTTCATGCAAGATGACAGCAGCATCAAAAAGTGTTTTGAAGAAGTCCAAATTCCTGTCCAGAGCAGGACCAGCTAGATGAGGTTGCTCAGAGCCATGTCCAGTTGGGTTTAGTTATCTCCAAGGAAGTAGACTGTACAACATCTGGGAAATTTGTGATGGTGTTTAATCAGCCACATGGTAAGAAACCACACGATAAAAATATTGCCAGACCTGGTTTTTTTTCCTTTTGAGTGTTTTTCTTCTGATTGTAACCCTATATTCTGTCTGGTATGTTTAATCTCTGTCTTAACTTACTTATTATCTGGAAACTCCCATATAAACCACAAACATTTCAGTATTTTAAAACAAGAAACTGTTGCTTTCATGACTGCTCTCCTACTTTTTGACATTAAAGGCTTATTGATTTTATACATGGAACCTTCATCTTTTGGTCCTCATCCTTCCAGGCAGAATACCATCTCTGAGTGCACTATTACCAACATAACCAGCCAAGAGTAAAGGCTTTCTCCAGAGCACATACATGGACCTTGGAAGAGTGTATGCCATTTCTCTGGAAAACAACTCAGAAAAAAAGTAGTTTCTTTACTGGAGAAGAAAGAAAATGGCACATTATTGCTTGGTTTATAATTTTTGGTGGGCTTAAGTGTACTTCTGACTATTCACACTTAGCAATGACACAGAGATGAGATGAAACTTGAGGCTGAAAACAAGTCTCTGTGTTTCTCATATTTCTTTATTTGTTGCTTTAAACATAATGTGATGCAAAATAACTTACATATTCCCTAAGTAAGATTGCATACTGCTAGAAATTCTTTATTCAACACTGGTGGAAACTGAACGTAAGACCTGCACAAACAAAAAGCCTTGGAGCTGCAGTTATTGGCATGATCTCTGCTGTGCTTTGAAGTGGCCTGACCACCCTGCCTGACCTGAGCAGTCACACAAAATGGGATAAATTGGTGAAATATCAATTAGCAAAGAGTAAACCAAAGCTGTCTAGCTGCAACACATTATTAGAGATTTGAAGACCACCCATCCATGTAGCTATGCTAGCCAGGCTCCCCAGGCAGTGCCATGTGTGCCAACCCAATCAGTTTTCTCTTGGTTAATTTGCACCATGGCTATTTCCAGTGAAGCTATAGGTATTGACACATGCCCAGTAACAGTTTAAAGGTGAGACATGGCTTGTTTTAGAAACTGCTACCCCTAGACATGGGCAACTGAGTGAAATCTGTATGTCTATCACTGCTGAAATTGAACCTGGGTTGTTATCACAAATTCACACCCACAGTGATAGTCATTAACACAGTAGGCTAAAGGCTGGGATGGATCAGAAGCACAGGATATTCCTGTAGAACCTTGGAGAGAGAAGCACCACTGTTAGCTAGGTATGACAACATCACCTAATTTAATCTACCATGTAAGTAAACAAATAAATTTTTTCATCAGCAAAGACAATGAACCCTTAGAAGCTTTGTTGGCAGAAGAGGTATTAAGGAGGGCACAGACAATTACAGGTTGGTGCACTGCAGTGAAAAAAATGCCCTGCTCAAAAATACGACCTTCCAGGGACAGTGACTCAAATATTCTCTCTGACTGTCACCCATACTCACACCTGATAATTTATAGGTCCAAGAAACCACTACTTCTGACTTATGCACCACTACTGATAAAAAAGAGGATCTTGCTCTACCCCTACAGTACACCCTCACCCCTATGTTCCTGTTTACTAAGAAGATGTGTGTAGAAAAAATGCACAGGTATTATACTCAGTTATTGTAAATGATGAGAGAACTCCCTGCTCAGTGGTAGGCAGAAGCTGAAAAGGGGATATTGCACTGGGAAAGTAATTTCTGAAGAGGCTGGGGGAAGTAGTCTCACTTCCTACCATTCCTAGCCTAGGTATTGTAAACTCTGAGAGTAACTACATGCAAGGTTAAACACAGTGTGTCTGCTTTAGAGAGCCTTGTTTTTACGGCTACAGGTTCCAAGTCCAGGCATACCAGTCATTAAATTACACCCAGTGCCTACTCCAGCAGCATGGTCCTACTTACAGCTTTGCTTTTTATGCCTTATTTCCAGAATTAGGCCTATTTGTGTATTATTTCCATTTGAGAAAGAAGGCTTGTAGTTGAGGCTGTTCTCAACTAAATTCAACACTGCTGGCTTTTAAATCAGCATGTCGCTTAAGTAGAATGAGGTTTCTTTTTTAAAAGTATGGCTCTGCGGCACACTGGCTGAGAGTCACCAACAGTGACATGAGATGTATCCCAGCCTGTGTTTCGAGGAGATCCCATTGAAACAATCATATAGACTACATCTCTAAACAGTGTCATTCCATTTCACTTCTAAAAGCACTGTCTTTTAAAGGGCATTATGTGAAAAGCTATATAAAGAAAAGGTTGATTGTATTCAGGTACTAGAATGACTCAGTTCAGATTAGTATCTTGGCTCTCCTGGATTGCCTGTAAGTGCAAACAGACTTTTCCCTTAGCAAGGGAACTGTAAACACAGACTGCATATCTGCAAGTAAAGAACAGACACAGGGAAAATACAGCAAAACAACTGAGAGACAAAATTAACACCAGGGATTGGAATTACCTAAAACTGTAATCAAAGCAGTTTGATTCAGATGAGCAGTAGAAGAACAGGTATAATGTCCACTATCATTTTTTCCTGCTGCTGAAGCAAACATGTACTGGATCCGAATTGCTGAGAGGTTTGTTTGATATTCTAACCCTTCAAAGCGTCGATCCTGGTTTTCAACAGAGATTCACATTTATTCAGTTAATAGTGCCCAACACAACCTATTTTAAAATATGCCCTGTCTTTTTACCTGCTCAGCTTCTCTGTTTTCAAAAGATAATTGTATTCTGTATTTATAATTACGGTGAACAGCTCTGCATCTGATCAGCAACGGTTCCCCGACCTTAAGAAGTAGTTCAGGAAAAGGTGCTGCTTGTCTTTCATTTAAATCTACAAAATCAAAACATAGACACTGAAACAGCTGCCACTTTGCCTGGAAAAATGATCAATTAGATCAACATTTTTTCTGCTAATGCTGTATGGTTATTAATTTTTACATTGTAAAGATAGTTACCATAGTTGTGAAACTAGTAACCTCCATGGATATAGATGTCTCAAAACAAAGTTTGTCCTGATTCACCAGACATCTCTGTGGCACAGTGCAGCATAGAGCTTAACTGAGGTTGGGTTTATTTAAGAAAACAGGCAAACAAACCTGAGTGCATGAGTGCATGTATTAATTAATAATTATATATAAATATATATGTTTGAGAACACTTTGGAGAGCTTTTCTGTGCACACAGTCCTAAAAGCATGAACAAAAAGTCAATACTTATATAGCAAATGTAGAAAGGCAAGAAGCGTTTTACAGCGACCACAAAAAACTATTGGAATTAGGTTTCAAATGTGACAGAAAGATAATTTTCACTGTTAGGTTTATTACAATGATTGCAAACAAGTATCTTAGACCAGAAATCATGCTCAGATGGGTAGTGCAACTAACTTCAGTTGCAGCAGGATTAAACTCACATGCAAGTAAATCTTAGAGGAAAGTTACCTATTGTAAAGAGGCTGCTGCATTCTCTGCCCAGGACATTAACTGCACAGCACCATATGTAAGTTTGAAATAATTCATGTTGCACCATCTGTATGCCATTTATTTCTTCAGTTTCTTCATGCCTTTTATGAGGGCAACTGCAATTACAAGCATAATTATTCATTGACTCATTTGGTTAGTCTCAAGAAAATAAATCTGATAAATCTCCAAGCCATGAGAATATGCAAACAATAGTGGGAAAACTGGCCCTTACATACTGAATAAAAAGGAACTAGGAAAGGTGAAGATAAGAAAATAAAAATGTCACAGCCTAGGCAGAAATGAGGGCTGAAATGACCTGAATATGCTCAAACTGGTTTTTGGACAGGTAATGATGTGATTAAAATCCAGACAAGAGTGAAATCACAGAGACTGAGCTTTCACACCACATCTCTGATTTCCTGGTGATGGGAGGTGCTGCAAATCCAATGGCCATTATGAGACCCAGACCCTGAACTACCGTGCTGCAGAGAAAGGCATTATTGCTCCTGTTAATAGAATAAACATCATATATTAATAGAATGGGAAAAATTATTTAGCTCACAAAATCATGATCTCTTGTCTTCTCAGCTCTAAGACTCCAGGTGAAGCTCCCAGTAACTGAATAAAGGGAAACATTGCATCATTTTAAAAAAGAGTAAGAAAGGAAGACCATGGGAACTGCCAACCTGTCAGCCTCACCTCTGTGCCTAGGAAGGTCATGGAACAGAGCCTCCTAGAAGCTCTGCTAAGGCATGTGGAGGACAGTGAGGTGATTTGAAACAGCTGTCAGCATGGCGTCACCAAGGGCAAGTCCTCCCTAATCAACCCAGTGGTCTTCTGTGACGGAGTGACTATATCAGTGGGCAAGGGAACGGCAACAGATGTCATCTGTCTGGATTTCTGTAAAGCTTTGACATGGCCACCAACAACATCCTTCTCTCTAAATTGGAGAGATATAGACTTGATGGGTGGACTGTTGGGTGAATGAGACTTTGGTTGTATGGTCGCATTCAGAAAGTAGTGGTCAATGTTTTGGTGTCCAGTTGGTCCTCAATGACAAGCGGTGTCCTTCAAGGCTCTGTACTGGGACCAGTACCAATATGTTCATCAATGACAGAGACAGTGGAATTGGCTGTATTCTTAGTAAGTCTGCAGATGACACCAAGCTGTGTGGTACACTTGGCACACATGAGGGGTGGGGTGACATCCAGGGGGACCTGGAAAAGCTAAAGAGGTTGTCCCATGGGTCACCTCATAAGGTTCAACTAAGCCAAGCACAAGGTGCTGCACCACCCTGGTCACCACCTTTCACCTTGGTTCGGGGCAATCCCTGGTATCAATCCAGGCTGGGGGATGAACAGACCTTGAGCAGCCCTGCTGAGAAGGACTTGGGAGAACTGCTGGATGGAAACCTGGACGTGCTTCAGCCATGTGCACTTGCAGCCAAAAAAAAAATCAACTGTATTCTGTGCTGCATCAACAGAAGCATGGTCAGCAGGTGAAGGGAGGTGATTCTGCCCCCCTACTCCACTCTCATGAGACCCCACCTAGAGGATTGCAACCAGTTCTGGGGCCTTCAACATAAGAAAGATGTGGACATATTGCAGAGAGTCCAGAGGAGGCCACAAAGAAGTGCAGAGGGCTGGAGAATCTCTCCTATGGAGATAGCCTGAGAGAGTTGGGATTGGTCAGCCTGGAGAAGTGAAGGCTCTGGGAAGACTTTACAGCTGCCTTGCAGTAATTAAAGAGGGTTTATCAGTGAGATCAGGACAAACTTTTTAGCAGGGCCTGTTACAATAGGACAAAGGGTAATGGTTTCAAACTAAAAGAAGGTAGATCTAGACTAGACATAAGGAATTTTTTTTTTTTTATTATGACAGCAGAACACTGACATAGGTTGCCAGAGATGCTTGGAAATATTCAAGGTCATTTTGGTCAAGGCTCTGAGGAACCTGATCTTGTTGAAGATGTACCTGCAAATTCCAGTGCACTTGGACTTTAAAGGTCCTTTCCCATCTGAAGTATTCTGTGATTGTAAGATTCAAATTTAAAAACAATGTGAAAAACTAGAGGGGAACATGATGCCTTTGATTTGCTCTTGTGACATCAAAATATGAATCTGGAATAATATTTCTAAAGCCAAGAGCTGACAGTTCCCAAAAGAGCACAACAGTCAAAATTTGTAAGGAAAACGTGTTGCAGCACTCCAAAAGTGGATCATGTTGCCATAGGTTTTCAACAAGCACGTGTGCCAACCAGCAGAGCCCATCTCCAAAAATTCTGAATCAAAAGCTCTTCTTTAATTATCTCCCCAGCTCAGTAAGCACACTAAGCAGTGTAGAATCATAGAATCATTACGGTTGGAGAAGATCTCTAAAGCTGTTGAGGCCAACAGTCAACCTACCTCTGCCACGATTACCACCAAACCACATCTCCATGTGCCCCGTGACACATTTTTTGGACGCTTCCAGGGATGGTGACTCAATTGCTTCCTTGGGCAGCCTGTTCCAGTGCTTAGCAACCCTTTCAGTGAAGGAATTTTTTCCTAATATACAATCTAAACCTCCCCCAGCACATCTTGAGGCCATTTCTTCTCATCCTGTTGCTTTTTCTTCAGAAGATGGCAAACTTTCAGCCCAGAGATTTAACATGCATATAAACATACACATACCTCTTTTCAGGTGTTTTGCAGAATATCCATTCCACAGAGGGCTGGGGGTAGCTCTCAGATATGCATTTGATAGAATCTGATTTTTCCATTTTCTTGAAATAGGGTTTGGCTGGTTTTTCTGATAAAAATCATGCAAATGTTTAAGAAAGGTGAAATCATTTTGAAACAGTGTTTTGCTCATTTCGTAGTACATAAAATTACAGAGCTGTGATTTGTTTCAGGAGTTTCAGCACTGAGGGAACAGAAGATTATTCAGCCCTAGGTGTATTGTGGGTTGGTCTCATGAGCTTTTCAGCCTTGATTGCTGAATGCACAGCTTCCCTGTACCAACGGCCTGCCTCTATACACTGGGGGATAATCCTGAGACTGATACTGAAAGGTGTTCATTTGCTATGGTTGCTACTCATTTCACTGGGCAGGAGCACCGGTGATTTCGAAATCACATCTTAAACCTGTCCTTTGATTGAGTATCTGTTGAGACTACAGAGTCTGTACACAAAATGGGGTTTGCTCATTAATATCAGATACACAACGGAGACATGATGAAGGGGTGATAATGACTTCTGATAATCAGCAAACTGCATCTGTAACCCAGAGGGAAATGATTCCTAGACAATTCCCAGCACCCTGAACTTCCCAGGCCAGACTTGGACTAGGAACAAAATCTTTAATGTATTAAAACTGTTAAAGATTTGACTCAAAATGAAAAGCACTGAATCTGGTTTTCAGTCATTTTTCAAAGAAATTGCAGATTCCACGTGGAAAAGTGACATTTTCCTCAGTCATACTTCCATTGTCTGCAAGGTGATGTGCTAAGGTGAAAGTAATACTCATGGCTTTGTAATTTCTTTCTTCATTTTTCTCTTATAAGCTGGGCCTAAGGTTTTTTTACCTACAGAGATTCACATCCCAGTTGAAGGATTCACATCTAGCCTGAAGGATTTTATGAGAGATGTAATTATGACATTAGATTCACAGGAGCAAAGAGAAAGCAATCCAAGCAATTGGTATGGAAATGACCTTTACCGACATTGTTTTGAACTATTCTTGCTTGCACATGTAGTAACACTTTCTACCTCTATAGCCTAATTGATGTAGAGATGGAAATTCTTAATGAAAGGTTTAATACCTTGTCCCCTCAACAAAGCTGTTAAAATTATAATTGAGGCATGCAATAAGCTTTCAAATAAAACATGGAGAGATTGGAGGTGACTTTTCTGACACCAGAGAGAGAGAAAAAAGTTAAACAGAAGAAATACTTTAAAAACAAATAAAGCAGGAAAAACAAATGTTGATTAGTCACAGTGTACTAAAATCAAGGCAAGAAATAGTGCTTGCTAAACCTGTATCTAGAAGGGTTCGCTAGTCTTTTAGCTGTTTGAATTGATGTTTTGCCTTCTGTTCTTCGAAATTTATTTTTGCATTTTTGAATTTTATCTTTAAATTTGTCTCTTTCCAGAAAAATAATAAAGTTTTTCTCTTCTGTTAAAAAAATCATGTCACCATGTGTCTTTTTGGGTTTTTTGAGATGTTTTTGGACACCCCTAGCTAGAAACAGAAGATTGCACTTTGTTGCAGCTGTTGCCTTTGCATCAGAGATGTCTCTGTTGTGAACCACGAGAAAACTCAACCAAATCTGCTCCCACTGGGAGACTTTCAAAAAGTTGCACCTTGCAGGTGCTCTGTCATGAGCATTTAAATGTGCATTTAACAGCAGCTAAAACCTCAGTTTCTTGAGCATACTTGTGTTGAACAGCTGCAGAACTGATGAGTTTTGCTCTAAAAGAAAATGAGTAAGTAAAAGCTGGCACTGAGGAGAGGGACCTTTTTTTTCCCCCTTCCTCAGTGTGCCTCTTGCTGCCTGCAGAATTGTAAAAGCTGTGAGAGAAGTGAGAGACTCAGCAGCAGACTCAGGTGGAAAAGTGGCAGCGGGTCAAAGCTCATCTCAGGAGCACCAGACAGCAGAATATAAAAAGGGCATCCTGATCTGGTCCAGATTACAACCCAGCTAGTGACACCAAGAATAAACAGGTTAAAATGAAAGCAAACAAATCCAGACCACGAGCCTTGAAAGCACAAAAAAAGCCACCCTCATTTTGTCCTTTTGACACAGAGGGGAATCTCTCACAGGGGAGAAAGAGAGTGTCTGTACATTTACATCTTTATTTGTTCATTTGCATGGTTTATTGACTAGAGAAAGCTGACTCTCACTCAGTTTGTGGTTCTGACTTTAGCCTCCGAAGACAGCTCCAAGTGCTATGCTAATCTAGGAAGATGCTTGAAGTGCAGCACATGAAAGGTTCATTGCTTTGACTGAACTTGAGCCTCTGCCCTTGAACCTATTGATGGAATGAGCCCTTTCATGTAGATGTACTTACTTCGGATGAGAACAGGCACAACTACTGTGTAATTGCCAGTTTTACTTGTGACCAAGAGGGTGTATTTTCCAGCTTGCCCTTCTTTTATTTGGGAAAAAGCCAAAGATGTAATGTATCTATAAAACAGAAAGTAAAGTTGTATTTGTCATGTTAATTTGAAGAAGGTAGTATGCAGCACACACAATTAAATTTTAGTTCTTTAGTGCTTGCAAAAACCCTTCAAAGACACTGCTATTCATTATTTACATAGTGCCCTTCAACCTGAAATGCTTTCATCATGTGTCTTCCTACACAAGCAGCACATAGGAGCTGACATCCACAGTACCACAAGCTTAATGCCGAGCATTGGGAAGGATGGCCTTTCTCAGCTTAAGGCCGTTCAGGAGCTCCACAACCAAATGCTTTACCTACAGTTTCATTCTACAAGTTTTGCATGGGGATGCAATTATCCAGTCTCAGGTTCCAGCCCAGATATGGCAGTGAAGTTAGAATGCTGTTTCTGTTGTTCTTGATCTGCACTGTGACCCTAAAAGTCACATAATTCTTCATGCCTCTGTTTCTTTGACTATAAAATCACAGTTTTCCTCACATGAGCATGGCAAAGCTCAAATTCATCAATGTCAGAGAGTGCCTGGAGACACCCATGCATGATGCCATGCAAATTAAAAGAACAAGGTTATTTTAAAATGTTCTTGTTTTTAAGATTCATATGTGTACATTGATCTAAATGACAATCAGTAATGTGCTGCTGTGTGATAACAGTTAGGGATTAGGAGTTTGAAAAAGATAACGCATAACATGAAATAAAACACAGGCACAGTCACAGAAAACCATTCCATTTGCATCCTAAAAGAAAGGATGTCTTAAAGGACCTTTGATCCAGTACATCCATTGACTTACCTATTCTCTGAGTCAAAAGAAAGTTTACAAGCTTTGCTGTTTTTAAAGAACCAAAAGCATGAAATTATATTTGAGATGCTCATTGTTATTCTTAATTCAATATCTTCAAATACATTGACTTCCACATTTTTAATTGTTTGGTAGATGTTCTTTGCTCCTTGAGAATTCAAGTAACATCCAAGATCTTCAAAAATATTAGAAACCTGCAATGCAGGAGGACAGACTGTTAGGTATTTATTAGCAATTAGTATTATTTGCTTTTCTTTGCCTTCAAATATTTTTAGAGGATGGTCTTTCTTTCATTTCTACCATCAAACTTATTAATAAATATGTTGAATTCTACTGCATGAGGAAACTTGATAGGTTTTCTGTTGAGTTAGTTAATTCTGTTCTCTAGACAGACACCACAGAACAATTTTAGCCAGAGACACGATAACTTCAGTTAGTAACATAGATTACTCTTTACATTTTATTTTGTTTCTTTTTATTTAGAACCTTAGGAAGACACAGAACTATAATAAAACCTTTCTGTTTGCAACTTGGATGCAAAGGCAGGGTCAAAATGTTTGGTTTATTTCAGCATCTCATCGCTTTGTCACTGCATCATCTGGCTAGACTGCTCCTCAACTCCTTGGGAGCTTTACTAGGTAAGGAACATTTGGGCTGGATGCTGTCGTATTTTTCATTTCCTCACCCTGCATACAGCTAAAGGAGAATTACAAACAGAAAGAGAATCTTCCACAGTCATTCTGAAAACCACCAACAGATGAATGAGCCTCTAAGATTAGTTGCAGCAAAAGGTGGCAAGTAAGTACCTCCGTCGGAAGAAGAGCCCTAAATGTCTCCATTGCTTTGTTGGGTGAATTTTTTCAGTGTAAGTTTATGAAAGGACGCAGTTCATTGCATCCCCGTTTTGCTTCTGTTTGGTTCTTCTCATGTCTTGCTCCTTTGGCCCTTCTCTTGACCTGAGAAGTATCTAGAAATGACAGCCATATTCTGCCTTGTCCGATACAAGGACAGCACAGCTTTGGCTGATACACCTTCATTTGTTATTTGAATTATTGAATTATTTGTTCAGGAATGAAAAAGATTTCATAAGACTTCCTTGAAAAAAGAATCCTCAGGAAATATTTTAACCACAGGTCTTGTCAGGTTTATAATTTAGTCACACGTCACCTCCACCTGGTGCTCTTCCATTTTGAGTCAGAAAAGAAGGAAATAAAATTGTGTTTGACTCATTGCCCAGCTTTAGTGTCCAAGTCAAGGTTTAGACCTGGCAGGGATTTATGGATTTGCTGGTGGGAATAGAGGGCAGTACATCTGCCCTGTCAGCCCCAGCAGCTACGGCACACACAGATCATGGCCTTGACAATCTCCACTTCAGGGTACATACTTTCATATATATTTTTACACCGATACAAAAAAAAAAATATCCAGCAGTATTCAGGCATGCTGATATAAGACAGCATCAAGGCATCAATTAAAAAGCTTAGAGAAAACTGGTACTTAACTATTCACTGTTTCAAAGTATGAATTGTGAGATACATATCCTTCTAACCTTCTGTAGCCATATTTGGCATAACCCTGGTTATTTTGACTGAGATATCCTGACATTCTAAAGGTTTGGGGTGTTGTAAGCTCCTGGGAAAATATTTCTGGAATGGACAGGAGCATTTTATAAGCAACTTGCTCTCTGTTATATCACCTTAGGAGATACTGATGTCTCTGGTGCTCCTGAACCTTCATCCTTCTGGCTGATAAACCCACATGTGATCTCAGATGTATTTTGAGTCATTGTAGAAGTGAAAGCAACCGCTGTCATAACAAAAACTGCAAAACAGAAATAGAAAACATATGCAATAAAGTCTAGGTCTTTGCTTGGGGATAGTTATTTTAGTTAAAATACAAAAAAACTGTAGAAAGATTGCATCTAAAAAAAAAAAAAAAGAAAGCCAAACTGAATATGCAGATATACAATATGAATTTGCTAACTCTGCATTTGTGTATTGAAGCTGAGTGGAAGCTCTATTTGGAGAACCTTTCAAAAGCACAGGCACATCATACTTTACAAGTATGTCCCATAGTACTGTGGAAAATGTCTAAAGACAAAAGCCCCTATGTGTTATAGAGTCTCCTTTAGAAACCACATTACCAAACATGGACTCTGCCTTGCACTTCACTTCTGCATGACTGTGTCGGAAAGGGCCCTGAAGCACCAAACCTTGCAGCACAGGTCAGCACTTGCACACTGTGAGGTAGAGGATGATCATGTACTATCCCTCCTACAGATGGCAAAGGCAAGGACTGGGAGAATGGACAACCGCCTGCTGTAGGAGATCAGGTTTCAAAACATCTAAGGGATCTGAAGGTGAACAAGTCCATGGGACCTGATGAGATGCATCTGGAATCCTGAGAGAGCTGGCAGATGAAGTGGCTAAGCTCCTATCCACCATTTTTGAGAAGCTGTGTTAGTCCTGTGAAATTCCCACTGATAAGAAAAGGGAAAACAGAAGTCCCATTTTCAAAGGGGAAAAAAATAGATCTGAGGAATTACAGGCCAGTCTGTCTTGAGGCCTGTCAAGATCATGGAGCACAACTTCCTGGAAACTGTGAGAACGCATGTGGAAAATAAGGACATGACTGGAGACAGACAACATGACTTCACTGAGGGCAAATGGCACCTGACAAAACTGGTGGCTTTCTGTGATGGGGTTACAGCATTGCTATGTGAGGGAAGAGTGACTGATGCAATTTACCTGGACTTGTGCAAAGAATTGGACACTGTCCAGCATGACATCCTTGTCTCTAAACTTGAGATACATGAATTTGACAGAGGGATCGAACAGTGAATAAGGGATTGGCTGGATGATCAATGGCTTGATATCCAAGTGGAGAGCAGTGACAAGTGGTATTCCTGAGGGGTCGGTACTGGGACCAATATGGTTTAACATCTTTATCAATGACACGGACAGTGGGATCAAGTGCACCCTCAGCAAGTTTGCTGATGACACCAAGCTGTGTGCTGCAGTTGACATGCTGGTGGGAAGGGATGCCATCCAGATGGACTGGGATTGGAATGAGAGATGAGCCTGTGGGAAGCTCATGATGTACAATAAGGCCAACTGCAGGGTGCTGCACCTGGGTCAGGGCACCCCCAAGCACAAGCACAGGCTGAGTGGAGCATGGATTGAGAGCAGCCCGGGGCAGAAGGACTCAGGAGAGTTGGTAGATGAGAAGCTCAATATGAGCTGGCAGCACAGAGAGCCAACTCTTCATCCTGGGCTGCATCCAAAGCAGCATGGCCAGCAGGGCAAGGGAGGGGATTCTGCCCCACTACTCTGCTGTTGTGAGACCCTACCTGCAATGCTGTGTTCAGCTCTGGGGTACAGAAAGATGTGGAGTCATTGGAGTGAGTCCAGAGGAGGGCCACAATGATGATCAGAGGTCAGGAGTACCTCTTCTATGGAGACAGGCTGAGAGGGCTGGGAGAAGAGAAGACTCTGGGGAGGTTTTTTAGCACCTTGCAGGCACCTGAAATGGGCTACAGGAGCTGGAGGGGAACATTTTACAATAGCATGTAGTGATAGCACAAGGGTGAATGGTTTAAACTGAAAGAGGACAGGTTTAGATTGGATACTAGGAAGAAATTTCTCACTGTGAGGGTAGGAAGGCACTGCATGAGGCTGCCCAGAGCAGTTGCGGATGCCCCAAGTAGCAGAAGTCCTTTATCCTGACGTGTAAGGAGCAGTGTGGGAAAGCATCTGATTCCTCAAAAGTATCATCTCTCCAGAATGCTCTCTATAAGCCTTTCTGCAGGGACTGCAGCTTGAAAAGTCATCTTTTAGCCTTAAAGGAGCTAGTTACCATGTACTCACCACTACACCAAACAGAATTAAGACTGTACAACTGGCTGGGTGAAATGTGTCTGATTTCCATTAATTCCCTAAAGCCAGCAATCAACAGTACAAATAAGCAGTGAATCATAAAATAACATCTCTCTCCTGGCAACCCGAAATATTTCTGCCCTCAGGCCTTGGCTTTTTGCTTTGTTTTCTTTTTTTTTTTTCCTTCAGCTCCTGAGATGGTTGTCCATAAAGCTAGGCACAGAGTTAAAAGAAGGAAAAAAGGTAAATATATTACAAAGTACTTGAAGGATGAAAGTGATGAGATTCTTTCTGCAGGCAATGAAGGAGCAAAACTGGAAGTAGGAAAAATTGAGTAAGAGTTGCTGCCATCTCCACCTTGCCATTTGTGTCTTCTGGAACTGTCTGAGTTCTAAGCTGACAATGCTTTGACAACCTCTTCTCCTTGGCAAATGTGGATTAAGGCTGAGCCTTTCTCATTCAGGCACCCAACATACACTTCATTTTGGTTGCCACCTTTCCACAGCATGCACAGGCAACTGTCTGCTTTTGCAGATGTCTGAGTAAGACCCTGTGTTTTATCCCTAAGAAAGATGAACATGATTTCTTTGTGGAGACATGTATCTCCATCCTTGACTATAAAAATAATAATGGCACATCTTGAGACAGGGAGTGCCAGAGGGCAGCTGAAAGGCAGGTATTCATGAGGTATCTACACCAAGCATGCTGAATTCCTTCCACCAGTGCAACTCAGATGTCTAGCTCCCTCCCTAGCCTTTCACCAAGTCCTTCTCTGCACAGCTTTCTCCCATTCTGTTGGTTTGTTGGCTGATTTTCCTTTCACCATTTTAAAAGCATAGACCATTCACCTGGCTCACAGCCAGGGATTTATCTGATGGAAACCCACGTACGTCCTCTGATTTCTAAAACACACCAGCAGGAACTACCTGAAAACTGACCTCAAAAGCTCAACTCATTTGGCCTGCTGAGCATTCCCTTGCTTTAGGTTTCTGACTTGTGAATAATTTTAGCTTCTGATTCTACAAGCTAAGCCAGTATATCACTATGTGGCATTACTCCACTTTGCTCACATTGCCTTGTTAGGGGGATTCTTAAGGCCACAGCAGAAAAGGGCAGGGCGTATTTAAATACCAACAGGGAGGAGATTTGCAGCAAAAATTAGACAGATGTAACAACCAGACTGTGAGCGAGACATGCAAACAAGGTGTCTGATGAGCTGGAAGTACATCTGTAAAGGACAGTATGTGGGACTATATGCTGGAAGAGGGAGTAGTGAGCACCTTGACATCCTCATGTGTAAGACAAAATGGGACTCCTTTTCCTGGAAACAGCAACAGCTTGCCACTGCTGTGGTCTACCTTTTTTTCTGTGAAATCCAGGAAGGTTTTCACGGTAAGGAAGGATATTTTGAACCTGATTTGATTACAGATCCTTTACAGTGAGAAACAAGTGAGTAATGATAGTAAGAAGTATTTACATGATATTGAGTGGCCTAAACTTGTGTAGGACAGAAGAGAAAATCAGAGTATGAATGAGCCTCTCAGAAGAAGTAAAATCAAGAAGAGAAACACTAGGAAAATGGTAACACTCTGATTCATTGTCTTGATCTTTCAGCTTCTAGCTGGCCTGTTCAGGGCCTGGTGTTATGGTCTGCACATCAGTCATCTTCCTGAAAGCCCAAATTAAGCACTGCAGAGACTGAAAGCATGGGTAAAGAATATCAAATATGTAGCATGCATAATCATTTTGTGTACTGCTGTACTAGAGTGAAGCTGAAATGAAAATAAATTGCTGCCTCTGAACAATGTTTGTTTATGCCTGCAATCCGTCTTCATTATCTTTTTATAGATTATACAAAAATAAAGGCAGTAGGAGAAATCCTATTCTCACTGCAGTCAGGCAAACATTTAGTTGTCATAAACAGAGCCAAGATTTCATCAAGCTGTGTAGGCACATACTTGGGGAAATGCCTGTAAAATGCAAAAAGGGAGCTTACGTGTTATGTAGTTGAGAAGAAAGGCCTGAATCTACTGGAGAGATACAAAACAAGAAGGTAATTTTAAGCCAGTTCATCTATCAAATGAATGGAACTGCTCACAAAGTTTTATTTTCAAATGGGGGGATGGCAAAAGCAGCCTTTGGAAAACTGGGAAAACCACTCCAAAATATGCTGAAAGTCTGAGTTAATCAGAAAGACAATAGTTTGGCAACTGGAGAGCTGTGAAGGTTCAAAACCTTTCTCTTCATACCAAGGGATACATCTTGTATTTGTGTTCAGCTCAGGGTACTTAATATTTTACATAACAGTCAGGCCTTTCTTAGAGATAGAATAATCTTCCACTCTGTTTACAGCTCAGAAAATTTACATAAAGCAAACTATCATTTGGGTCTTATTTTGGCATCTGACTATTTTCTCTGGGTGTGACTCTCTAGATCAACTTTCCAAAATTTTCTCCCTGATCAGGAGAGGTAGAAGGACCCTTTTTCCCAGGAAAACTGTTGTTACGTCTGTCATGAATTGCCAGAAACAAATCTTCAAAGTGGTGGCATGGATGACCTTAATATTCATTCTTTAAGTCTTGAAAACCCCCACTTTTGCAGGTGGTAGCCTTTTTCTCAAATCACTCCCAAAGTGGTGGATCCTAAAGTGGGAGTTGTACTCAATACAAATACGCTAAAAATCAGAGGGGGCAGGACAGGTAGAAGAAACTAAAATTAATTCCTACCTTTTAACCTTATCTTATTTCTCTCCTATCAAACTTAACTTTTGTCCTTCCTCATCTTTTTGCACGGCTTCCTTCCTCAACATCTTCACCCTCTCAGCTTAAATAACTCCCAGCTCAGAAAAATATTCACCCTGTGAGTTCATTCTCACATGGTGATGGGGACAGAGGTGTGTTGTTCCATGTTTTGGAATAATAACTGTGTTAGAACAAAGTTTAACAAGCAAGGTCTGTGACAAGATGCCTCTGCTGCAGCTCATGTTAATTGTGAGCAGCTGTTGTAACACTGGCTGGGGTATGTCTGGGTCAGGAGCAGTCATTTATCTGGTCTTACCAGTTAATCACAATAAACGTCACGTGAATTGATTTAATTATTCACAGTCATGTTCAAGCACGATTGAGATTTGAGATGGAAAGAAAAGCCTGTACAGTGTGATAGCTCTATGTGGAGGGTTTAGAGAGAGGGGACAAGAATCTCTAGACTTGCGTCACTGAGCGGGACAGCAGTGAGAAGAGTGGAGCAGGGAAGGTCCTGTCATTTCAGAAAGTGCTCAATTCGGGTCTGTATACCGAGTCAAAAACTAATAATGGGAACCAACACTGATACTATGAGACATCTTGGAATGTTACTGTCCCCTGCTAGTCTTCTTTGCCATGGCCTGCAGCCCTTCACGCGGATTATTTCTCCGCCTGCATCTGCCACCACACCCCTGTTCCCCCAGCTCCTCTCCAGTTTCTGCCACCCGTCCAGGCGCTGTCACACCGCTCTGTTTGTCCCGGTACAGTGTCCGTGCGGAGACCGCGACAGGGACACGCGGCAGCGGCGGGGAGGCGCCCGGGGTGTGCGGACGGCAGAGGGCGCTGCGGCCCCGCACAGCCCCGCGCATCCCGCGCATCCCGGCGCTCCTGCGGGACTGCCGTCGGGATACAGGCGCAGCTCCGACCCCTGAATCGCCCAGTTCTGGCTCCTGTGTGATTGCAGAGGAGATGCCCTGCTTTTTTATATTCTTAGGGAACGAAACGTGAAACAAAAGTTCCTTGTAAATTCTTTAATGCATTAATTAAATCGCTGATGACTGATTTTATTTTCTTGGTTTTTTTCCATGGAGTCTCCAGCAAACATTTTCTGCTTTTCTACTGAAAGACAGAAAGCTAAAAAATATTTTAAAAAGCCGGGGAAGGGTCTGGAACACAGGTCTGATGAGGAGCGGCTGAGGAAATTTAGCCTGGAGGAAAGAAGGCTCATGGGGGACCTTATCGCTCTTTGCAACTACCTTAAAAGAAGGTGTGGTGAGCTGGGGGTCAGCCTCTTCCCCAAGTAACAAATCAGAGGATGAAAGGAAAAGGACTCAAGTTCCATCAAGGGATGTTTAGATTGGATATCAGGAAACATTTCTTCAGGAAAGGGTGCTCATGCATTGGAACAGGCTGCCCAGGGTAGTGGTTGAGTCACCATCCCAGTTACAAGATGTGCAGATGCAGCACTTCGGGACTTGGTTAGTCGCGGATTTAGCAGCGCTGGATTAATTCTTGGACTTGACCATAGAGGTCTTTTCCAACCTAAGTGATTCTATGATTCACTGATTTTGAAAAAAAAAAATAGAGAAAAGTTTGGGTTTTCTTCTCATAAGAACTTATACAGTAAAAATTCCTTCTCAGAAGAACATCTTCATTTGGGTTGTGCCCCTGTTTATTACAGTGGTCTCAAAATTGTTTCTTCAGAAGAGAAGTTAAACTAGAACTTGTTGTCACAGTGAGTAAACCATTTCTATGCATCCAGTGCAAGTATCAGCAAAGGCTTCTGCTGGCTGATTTTATGTCAGTTTCTGTAGTGAAACTATATTGCCTCTCCTAAGAAGTTCAATTCCCTAGTCCCCCCAAATTTAATCTATGCCTTAATCCAAAAGATCTTCTTCAACATATGAGAAATGGAGAAGTTTGCTCCATCTGCCTCAGAGGATCACTGCCAAGATACACCTACTCCGACACAGTCTGACACAAATAACAGGGAAAACTGTCCACAAATTTATTTTCTGTATTTTTAATTTTCCTCGTCTTTTCATCAACCCTCAATTTTTAGGTCCCAGATGAAAACAGTTGCAAGAAATTTACTCTTTCATGGTTTTTTAAATATGTATCTAATAACTTGGTCACTGTTTTCAATAACTTTTCCTCTGTCTAATCATGTCCTAAGAAATAAGTTTGACTGCTCAGGCTGGTGCTCACAGGGAGCTCACTGAAATTCCTGTTGCTTTAGCCACATTTTGGGCCATTCCAGCCACTTGTGATCCAGTTTGCAAAGAGTAACTGGGATGGTTGTGGATGCCCTTTTTTGGGAAGTGGCTGAAGAGTGGCTGAAAAGACAGTGAACCTCAGCTACCATGGCAGCCTCACTGAGGAAGAGCCTAGGTTGTGGCTGGTTCTACTTCTGCTTCTTCTCGACATCTTCTGTCCTCGCAAGGGAGCTTCTTCTTGGCTCCCACATTACCTTTCACCCCACTAAGTGAACAATGAGCCACATTAGGAGGTGCTTTGCCAGCAGACAGAGGTCCTTTGCCTCTACTCAGCCCTGTCAAGGATGCACCTGGATCCCTGTGCCAACCTGTGGGCACCTCAGTGTAAGAGAGACATAGACATACTGGAGAAACTGCAGAGGAGCACCACAAAGATGATTATGGGACAGGAATATCACTGTCATGAGGATAGGCTGAGAGAACTGTGACTGTTCAGCCCAGGGAAGAGAAGGCTCAGAGGTATAAACACCTGAAGGGAGGGTGCAAAGAGGATGGATCCAGGCTCTTCTTGGTTGTGCCCAGTGACACAGAGGCAATGCGCACAGACTTTTCAACCATGTGGGTGACCAAACATGAACACACATTGCCCAGAGAGGTGGTGGTCTCCACCCTCAGGGGTATTGAAATGCTTCCTGGACAGGGTCCTAAGCAGCTGGCTTTAGGTGGCCGTGCTTGAGCAGTGGGGTTGGACCAGATGACCTCCAGGGGTCCCTTCCTCAACCCTTCTGTGATTCTGTGAACAACTGGACAATTTTGTGGGCAAGGAAGAGCTGGTGTGATGACACCACAGAGGCCTTCCCCGAATCAGAAAGTGGCATGGGGCTGTCCTTATTCTTGACTGTTCTCTAGAGTATGTTTGCTCATGGGAATGGCATGTTTGTGCTATTAAGAAGCTGGACAGACAGCCCTGAAGTAAGGTAAACAGACACATCTAATCTAATGACGTAAGTAAGCTTGCTTTAACTCTTCTCTTGTTTTTGTTTTTTTAAAAAAAAATTAACTGCTCTGTATTAAAGTACTCCAGTCTCATTACCTGACACACTCTAGCACTTCTACTGACATTAGTGGAATTAATAACTTATTGCAAGCTACTTTACCTTATGTGTCTAAATGAAAAGGTATAGCAGTCTGCACAGATAATCAATAAGGAGAAAATGATCTGCCTGAAACAGAAATGAAAACAAAATGGCAGATAAAGAACTGATACTACTTGTCATCCTAGCATTGTAGAACTGCCCTTTTAAATGAAAACAGGTTTCTGTAACTGACTAGATGATATTGTCCTTACTTTCCTGGAAAAGGGAATGAGGAGGGGACACAGAAAGCCTGATTTGTGTATGGAAGAAGGATGGACAGAAAGAGGGAGAGTGAGAGAGAACAATTTTGCTGCAAAATATGAAAAGACAAAAATGAATCCAAAGTATTTGGAAAAAGTCATAGTTGCTACTTGGTACCAAATATGGTAAAAATTAACAAAAATTAAGTACTACTTGTTCTTATTTGTCTCATTAGAAGGTTAGGGTTAAAAATAATTGCAATTCCAAAGCAGTTGTACAAATGTAAAATCCAACATATTCCTTACAGAACATGTTGTGACAATAAAACACTTTCCAAATCAGCCATTGTATCTCACATATTAGAAATCTTATCTACTGACAAAGGAATAAATACTGTCTTACATTTATGACAGTAACAGAGCTAAACACCAGGCAATAAACTAGCTTTTCTGTCAATTTGCCCTGCTCATTTTTTTCAGCAGTTTTAAAGGAAGATTTTCAGAAAACCTAACTCAACCCAGTGATCTAAAACAGCTTCTTAGCTGAAACATGAGTGAGTTTTATGAATTTCAGGTATTTTGAAAGATACATTTTCAGAAGCCTGTGAACAAGAGGTGCTCAATGCTATATTATTTCTGGGGTCATTACAGGAGAAGCTCCTGAAGCGGATGCTGCAGCCGGACAGGATGCCCATAGCTCTGCTCTGCTGTCAAACCTGCCTCTGCTGAGCAGCCACAGCAGCAGCACCCACCCACCACTGGGCAGAGATGTGGGGGCAGCCCTGGAAGTCAGGCGGCACTCTGGGCATATTTCTGCTTCTCAGTAGCTTGGAATATGGGTAATCCAGGGAATTTTCTGAAGAAAAAAAGGGGAAAAGCAAATGCTCCAAACCTCAAAAGAAATAAAACACCCATAGTTTCAAGTTGCATTTACCTATATTGGAAAACAACCGTTTTCCTGCACAGTCCTTTCACCTTCAGGAATCTTCAGAAGTGATACTTTATCTTCTGATCCATGAAATAGATGGCGATGGATGACCATGAATATGTGGTCTGCTGGGCCCAAGAGTTTCCCTGAGTGAGTGGACCATGTACTGGCCTTATCCAGCATTCACAGCCAGCTTGCACCCAAGTTTTTGCATGTTTTGGGAAAGAGACAAGATCAAACTTGATTCCCCCTGGGGTGCACATTGATTTCACCTTCCTGCCAGTGGCAGGACTCAGTGCCTGAACTTGCTCTGGAATGTTTGTCAGCTGTTTTGCTGGAGACAAATCAGTGTATTGCTGGGAGATGAACAGATCCTGCAGGTTGTTGGGTCCCACACATTTCTGGGGTTCTGGGTTTTTCCTTAAAAAGAAGTGCGCTGACCCATCTCATATTTTCCATTATGTCTACCATAGGAAGGCAATGGACACTTGTATGTTCTGTGAGGGAGTTTTCAACAGTATTGCTAGAAAATTTTTGTGAAGTCAGACACATCATAATCTAGTCCAGAGCCTGTCAGGATCTGAGTTTGCAGTCCTTGCTCATATAAAATTTCCTGTCATTTTCCAGCCACAGGGAGATCTTAGGAAGCATCTCACATATCCACTTCTCTCAGGTGCCCTCAAACTGGGTTTCATGAACATCTCTCAGTAAGAAGGCGTGCAATGAAAAAAAATGGGAGCAAGAGTTGTTGTCAATGGAAAACTTCCTCTGATAAGAAAGGTCACCAAAAGTCTCTTTTTACAAAATTCTCCAATTTATAGAACACAGAACTACTACTGCCTCTGTTCCCAGGCCTCATCCACCCTCCCACCTCATCCACTAATGCAAGGCTAATTGTACGGTAGATAACATTCCCTTTAGCCGCAAACTCTTGCTTGGGATGACCAGAAGGTAAAATGAGAAACTGGAACAGTGCTTTTAATGTGTATAGCTGTATTTACATATATATTGTATTGGATATATTGTTTTCTGAAATCCTTGGGATTCAAAGTCTTGCTGCAGGGGAGCATTTATTTCCAGCAACTAACACAGGCAATATGCTTGTTCTTTCTTGAAACTTTTGCAGTTTTAAGCCTCTAATTTAAAGACCGACCGGCTGCCTTAAGTCTAAAGATATTGTGGAGATTGTCCTCCAGGCGTTATTATAGTTTAGCTTTCCTTTGCTGGTTAAGTGTTGCCATTTCTGATGATTCTGGTACATCATCTGTTTTCTGCACAATTTATTACTCAGTCTTATCTCTAGACAATAGATTCTTAAAGAGAACACAGATATTTTTAAGAAAGTATATATAATTCATTAAATGCTTAACATTTTTTACATCGAAATGGTTTTCAAGAGTGATCTGCTGGAGAGATGTATGGAACTAGCAGTTCTCAGGATTTTTGCTGTCAACTCTGTCTCTGATCCTTCAGATCCTAGCTGGTTTGCATGTCCAAAAGCATTTGTATTTTTCCCCCTATAATAGCTAGCCTTACGAGAAGAAATACCACCTCCCTGTACACCTTGCCTTGACTAAATAACATCTCAACAGAAAGAACAACAGTCCTCCTGGAGGATAATCACATCTTGGGGCTCTCACACCTTTTGCTCTCTCTGCAGAACTCTTAGCCATGCTGACAAGGGCCTTTGGACACCATCACATCTCAGATGCTAATAATTTTTATTTATTTTGTTATACAGCCTGCAAAACTAGCAAAGCTCAGTCAAGAAGAAAACACAGAAATCCCTCTTTGACAGGGTTTGCTTAGTAGTATCAACAGTCATGCAAAGCAGGAGATCATAAAATATTAATTTTCATTTTTACTCTACCTGCTCTTCAAATAGCTCACATAGACTTTCAACCATGAATGAATAACATCTAACAATTATTCTTTGAAGTAAATAGTATTATCTCTGCATATCGAGCTGAAAATGGACCACAGGCTGTTAAAAAACTTTCTTATGTATGCATCAGAACTGTATCAATCAGGAGAAAAACATACACTCAGTCCTGGATTTTGAATAAGCTAGGTCATTTTTGACAGGAGCAAGTAATTAATTTTAGAGAAAAACAGTTTCAGGCATTTGAGATGGAAGCAAACGCTATTTCCTTTTTTCTTAACAGTTAATCATTGGGCTGATTTTCAGTAGAGGAAATAAAGCTTTAAATTCCAAAACTCTTCACTCTAACAATAAACAAAGGTACTTTCTATATATTAAGATCATGCCTTCTTCTATTTAGATCATTAAACAACAACAACAAAACCTGGTAAGCCACAGATGTATCATTGTATTTTGCTCTACTAAGGGATCTGATTCACAGATTATTTATGTGGGAAATTGCAGGTATATTATTTAAAGTGTTCAGGTCAAGCTAACATTGGCAACAGGAAACACATTTACATCAGGAGAAAGAGAACCAAAAAAATCAGTATATTTAAATATTTTTTGCCTTGAGCATGAGATGTGTCAGATGCAGTAAGAGCAAAAACCAGACTGGGCTGGGAGAGATTAAGGTGATGGGAGAAAGAAGAGCATCTCCAGAAGAGAGAAGAAAGGTGGGACAGAAAACAAATGATTCAGGAGAAAGAAAAAAAAGGAGAAAGAAGGGAAAGATGTGAAAGGATGTAGTGAGAGAGTGGGAAATGGAGGTGAAAGGGCCCAAGGAGTGTGATGAGAAGACCTCACCTGCTAGCTGAAATGGAATTCCAGCGGGGCGGCAGCGGGGCCAGCTTGCTGTCATGGCTGGGGGTGGCCCGGCGAGTGAAACTGAGCCTGCAGGTGGTTGCCTTAAGGGTGCATGTCACTGCCCACAGGGAAACCACTTCTTCAAAAGAGAGGGCCTGAGACCTGAGCCACAAGGAAACAGCTGTGGGACGTGGAGAAGAGGGGCCTCTCTGCGGGTCGGGGAGCATCCTTCTCTGTCAGAGGATGCCTCAACGAAGCTGAGCAGCTGCCTTCACTTCAGCTGCTCAGTCTCCAGCCCTTTGCTCACACTTTCACAAAAACATATTTTCTCGTGCAAATTTGGTGCAGCAGACTTTTTGCTGTCTCACTTCAACTCTTATTTTTGAAGCAGTTACAATTTCTGCTTTCACATGCTGGCAGTAAGCCTAATTTCTGCAAGTCCTGATGAGGGGAAGAGCAAGTGTTCTGCTAAGCTGAAGAGCTAAAAAAAAAAAAAAAATCCAAATGAAGTTTGTGCGACATCATGGGAATACTCTGCCAAAACTATTGTTGGGGGCTGAGGGAGGTTTCCCATGCTTGGTGAGCACTTGCTCTGCTGGTGACAGAGGATCTGTCATGGTCACCTCAGAGAGCCCAAAGGAGCAGGCTTGTGGCACAGGGCTGCACTTATACCAGGGGGAACAGGGAACTAGCACTGTTTGCAGGAAGGTTCAGACCATGCTACAGCTGCTCCAAAGTTGTTTTGCAGATGACTTGTCCAGGGGATAAAAATAAAGGCCTCCAGGTTCAGATGCAAGCCTAAAGGGGTGCAGTCCCTCTGCCCTCAAGTCTCTCTGCCCCTGCTTGCCGCCTCCCTTGGAGCACAGTGCTTCAGGAGCTGCCTCCTCATGGGCTCCTGGTCACTGGTGTGTAAGGGGTGGAACTGGCCTCAGTGTAGCTCAAGTTGCTGGTGCCAGCAAGCCCCCCTGGTTTGTACCAGAACAGGACATCACAAGGGGCAGGCAGATCTCCCTGTCTTGCACAGCTATGCATCACAGTCACCAGGCAGAAAGTGAATCCAGTTCTAAAGATTAAACTGGAGCATCTCTCCCATGATCCCCCTGGATAGGCTGGGGGATTTTTATTATTTGCTCCGCTGTTATATTTCATATATAAAGTTATATTTTATTATATTATTCATTCAGTTGTTATTTTTACTTGCCAAGGGCTAAGCATTGATTCTGCAAGTGTTCAGGACCTGGAAAAAAGAATCCCTAAGCAAATAAACTCAGTGTTAGTAAAGTGTTCTCAGAAACATGTCAGAGATGATATCTGGATTTTTTATTTTTTATTGATACCTGCTATCCATAATAAAATACCTTCTGCATTAGGGAAGTAAAAAAAAAAAAAAAAAAAAAGATGGACCAGAACTAGACAGACATACCATAGGTAAAAGACACAGAAAACATGCCAAAGGTAACCACAGGGGCAATAGGGCACAGAGGCCAGCATTGTTCATGGATATGAATGCATTAATCTCTCACAAGACGGCCTTAGAAACACTGACTGAGTCAATAGCATTGTACTGTGGTGCTGAAGTCAAGTTTGTGTTTCGCAGTGCAAGGGACGGAGCCAAAATAATATGAAAACTAGGGAGGTACACATTTGCAAGGATGCAAAAAAGAGAAAAGGAAGTACAGGATTCCACAGGCGTTAAAGAAATCGATGCGAACAGGAAAATACTATGCTGGCAACAAGCTTTCTTGGCTGGCTGGATGCCCATTTATTTTTCCACAGCCTGCACTCGCACACAGTCCCTCAGCATGAATGAAGTTATAAGACACCTCTGGAGATCGCCTAGTCCAGTGCTATGCTCAAAACATGATCAGCTAGCACAGGTTGCCCCAGAGCACATCCAGTACAGTTTTAAATACCAACAAGGATGCAGAGTCCACAATTTTCCTGGCAATCTATTCAGCAGACAACCTCACAGTATAAAAGTGTTTTCTGATGTTAAGAATGAACTTCCCCTGTTTCAATTTGTGCACACTGCATCTGGTCCTGTCACTGGGTACCACAGAAATGAGTCTGGCTCCCCCATCAGATATTTATACACACTGATAACGTTCCCCCCATGCCCTTCCCTTCTACAGGCTACACAGTCCCAGCCATTTCACCCCCTTCTCGTATGCCAGATACCTCAATCCCTTACCATCTTTAATAGAAAAGGAAGACCTGGGGAACTATTGACCAGTGTAGTCAGTGCAGAACCCCCTAGAAACTGTGAGAAGGCACATGGAAAATAAGGACATGACTGGTGACAGACAACATGACTTCACTAAGAGGAAATGGCACCCGACAAATTTGATGACCTTCTTTGATGGAGTTACAGCATCGGTGTGTGAGGGAAGAGTGACTGACATCATTTATCTGGACTTGTGCTAAGAATTGGACATTGTCCTGCATGAGGCTTTTTCTCTAAAATGGAGAGACATGAATTTGGCAGAGGGACCAATTGGTGGACAAGGAATTGGCTGGATGGTTGCACTTAAGGAGTTGAGGTTTATGGTTTGATGTCCAAGTGGAGAGCAGGGATGAATGGCTTCCTGAGGGGTCAGTGTTAGAACGGAAACAGCTCAACATCTTTATTGATGGCTTGTATTTTCTTGTACCCTTTTCAACACAACACATATATACAGGTTTTGCCCTCAGAAAATAGGAGATAGACAGTTTGTGCTTCTATTCTGAAAATAACAAACATCTATTCCAGCCACTGAGTGCTCACTGTCAGCTGGGTGGCCTGACAAAGACCTGTCTGAACATTTACATATCTACCAGGCAAGTGGATGCTGGTTCTTTCATTTAAAATTGGCAAGTCACCCAATTGCTTTGTTTTCTCTTCCATCTGATGCATTCAGCACTGATAGCTGCTAGGATTCAATGGAAGATATTTTGCTTTTTCTGTGGTTCAGACAAGCAGAAACTAACATTTAGTAATGAAAATCTGTTGCTGGTGATTCAGCTGATCTGGTATCAGAAGTCTTAATGTGCATGTCAGGCTTTCAGTGTAAGAGCTTCTGTGAAAGATGCCATCAGCTAGGATAGTTAATATCTACTGGACTAAGCCAAAATACATTTATAAATTCTGCCATATTAACTTATTCCTAAAGATGCTGGATTGGGGGTGGAAAGGGTTCAATAAATGTATCATACACATGTATATGACACTAAAGCACTCTTTGAGTGGGCAGGGTTTTTTCCACCATGAGAAAGTGGTTTCTGTTACCAAGTATTTATCCAACTTATGTCACATCCTCATTGGCCTTTACTGCAATGGTTAGATAAACCCTATGCCAGTGGGAGCAGCCACATGGTAAGAAATTCTCTAGCTAAACTATATGATCGGATTACCAGCACAGTGAAACTACACTTACATTTTAGTGCTTGTATTAATATGAATTCTAGCTTAGGGCTAGCCCTCCCCTCCATAAATTATTAATACAGGTGTTAGCATACATTATTAACGTAGGTATTAGGAAGAGCACCTCAAGGTCAGCTCCTGATTTGTGACTTGATTTGAATTCAAAACTTCACTGAGTTGAAATTAATTTCTTTTGCATGTGAATGGGAATCTGGTTGGGAGCAACTGATTTCTTCCAGATGCTGGTAGTAAAGACAACAGCCCAGTCAGGGTCCCATGAGTATTACCACAGCAGGTCAGTGCATTCAGTCCAATATCCTGATTGCCATATCAGCAATTCTCAAATACTTCAAAGGAAGATAAAAAACTCCCTAATTTTATGGAATTATCTCCTCAGGAGTGGTAATTTCCCTCAGACTTCAGCGAGCAACTAGGGTATATCCTGAAGTATCAGGCTTTATTACTCTTCCTTCAAAAAATAAATGAGTAAATGCTAAATACTTGTCTAATATTACTGTGGACTCTGATCACATCTTATTTTTTCCTTGATTATATACTATAATTATACACTTTAAAAGTTAAATTCAGATTATGTGAAATTTTTTTGGAAGTATTTCCTTTCATCTGTTTCAATAATACTAAGGCCAGTTTTGTAAGTAGAGATAACATCTTCTAAAAGACCAGCTGGTACTGTTGGAAAAAACCCAATGTTCATGCATTATGTTTTTCAGCTACTTGGTTGGTTGAACAAGATTCCTACCTACAAAACTTGTCTTGCCTATACCTTCCAAAAAAAAATCAGTTACAAATACTCTTTCCCTTAAAAAATATTGTTATTCATTTGTATTATCTGATGCCAGGCTGCACTTCAGGATCTGTTTCCACATGATTTAATAAACATTTTAATTCTGGATTGACACGAGAAACTGTCACTCTCAATAGCAAACATGGCTTTTTCAACAGTGATTCAAATGTTAGGGGGAAGCTGCTTGGCACTTGCAAGCTGATTTGGCTGGAAAAAAAGAGCTCTTGGCAGGTCTTTCTTTTCCGAGGACTCCCTCTCCACCGTCGTTTTTTCATCTCATAATGTTTGGTTCTGCCTTTCTGACAGAGCTCATAAAAACTCTGTCACTTGGCCACGGCTGCATGCATGCATACAGCAGCATTTCCCCATTTCTGGGTCGAAAAGCACACCACAGTTACCACTCAACTATAAAGTGGGACAAGACCCAGAGGTATCTATCCGTTTTTCCTTCCTCTTGCTTCCTGAATTTCATGCAAAGTACATCAACACTCTCCACAGAGGTGCTAGCTACAATGATCAGGGGACCTAGCTTTGTGAAAAAAATAACATTATCAATCACTCCTCTACAGAAATGTATAGTACATCTCCGTGCGCTCCACGAAGCAGGGGAGCAAGCTGAAGCAGACAGAGAATAGTCTGAAGGCCTCCTCAGCACTCTGCTTGACCAGCAGGAACAGACAATAAAAATCAGAACCTGGAAGGGAACGCATGATTAATGAGAAGATGGCAGGTTCCCATATGGACATTCACATCCCACAGGTTGGTCTTTAGGCCACGTCCTTGTACACAGCAAACAGAAGTGAAGAGACAGGAGAGGTGAGAGCTTGCCAGAGTCACATAAAGAGGCTCATGCCACCTTGAGCCTCTTCACATTATTGGTTCTGCTCTCCTGGCCAAGAGAAGGTAGAAAAGATGAGGGACACTTCCAAGTTGTTTTGCTGCTCAGTGGCTCAGGCACAGTACTTATGCTGACTTTCGTGGGGAGAACCCCAACATTCTTGGCACCATACCACACACCTCATTGCTAGCTGGGCACTCAGTCTGCCAGGACCATGCACTATTGCCCAGTCCACTATCTCAGCTCTTCCCACATCCAATGGGAATGTTTTGAACCTGAGTTACAGCATGCAGATACAACAAATGTGGGTCATGCATACACAAGCCCATTTGTGTCCTTGTTCCTAACCTCGCTGTGTATATGTAATATTAGACATATGCAGAGATCAGCAAAAGAGCTGTGGGAAAAGCAGATTCACAAGGTTGAAAACACACATTAGAATACACTTCAGCAATGGGAGTGGCTATGCATCTCAAGTCTTTGCTTGGAAGAATAAACTTCATGCTTAACCAGTTTACCCAGAAAAAGGTATTACCCTGTGTGTATCATCAAATCTCTTGTAAGGTAATTTGATACCATTAAATCCACAATACTAAAGCTCCAGACAAAAGACACATAGATCTTGGGAAAACTCTGGGTGAAAGCTTGAGATTTTTCTTCTCCCTTACTAGCATTTTTGTGCCTCCCCCTCAAAATGCCCCACATGTACATAAAACTTTTCTACTCACCCTGACCTCTCTGGTGAGGGAAGGAAGGGATGTTTTCCAAGGGACATAATTCCAGGAATAAGGGGCGATAAATATACTTCCAATAACCAGGCTTAAGCAGAGAATGATACTGGGGCCCTCTCTCCTCCTCACACCTAGCATCACCTCAATACAACACCTCTACCTCCCATTCCCCTCTATGAACCCATGTACCCTCAAGTCCCCGTCTGCCTGAGACCTCCACCTTGGGCTAGCATTTTCCCAAGGCACCAATCAGCAGGACAAAGGGAGCGAAAACAATGCACTCACAGACTCTCCTGACTGCAGCAGCTGAGAGAAGTGTCACCTGCAGGCACCTGTGTGTAGCGGCAACAGTGCAGGAAAGTCCTTGCTTTCACTCCTCAGAGATGTAATACTACTGCCAGGGGGCTGAGTGATACACAACCAAGCAGCACTGTGGGCACCTCACCTGAGGCAGCTGGGACTGGCCTGTGCACTAAAGCAAACCCATTTTAGTTACCTCAGAAGGAGCAAGCTGGGACTGAAAAGTTTCCCATGGTTGAGGCATTTATGAGGCCTTTCACCCCTGTGGAATCTGCTGTGGTTTGTCTTAGCTTGGACACCAAGATTTTAATGGAGAAACAAACAGGGTCCTTCCACCCTTTGGCCTACTTTTCAAGCTTGGAGGAAGACAGAAGCTGTGAGCTCTTTGCCATACTGTTGAAAAAAAGTATAAGGTTGAAAATTGTTGGGGAATGACAGAGAGATATCCTCATCTTGTGTTCTTAGTATAGCCTAAAACTGAAGCCTGGACTGTTGTTAAGTCTTGTCCTTTCTCCAGTTTTCTGTCCAAAATTTTTGATCTTGAGATTTCAGCTTAAGGCACATTTACTTCTCAAGGTCTTTGAACACTTTATCTGAGGAACAAAGACTTTGATTTTTTTTTTCAATGAGACAAGCTCACTCATTATTTTTAAATTTCTTTTCACACAAACTGTCAAAGCATCTTCGAGGCAGGCCTTGATTTTCTTTTCATTTTTACTAAGAGAGAAGGCTATGATAGACAACAAGTAATCTTAATTCTACAGTAAATGTTTTTCTTACCAAAATAATGTCAAGTGCAATCTAACTTCTATTTTTGCAAGTATACATACACACTATTTCAGCGACTGCATCAACAGCTTTGTCAACAACTTGACTGAGTAAAAATAGAAAAAATTAAAATCTTGAGTAGCATTGCAAGAGTCAGTTAAAATTCACATAACAAAGTTCTCCAAGCTCCGGGGAAAAGACGAAGATTTTCTCAAAAACTGCCTCTCGTCACCTGGAGAGGGAGAATCCCTCAGGCCGCGTTCCCGTTATGCCAGCAAGCAAGTCACGGCCAGGGGGCCGCCGTGTGGTTTTTCAGCAGGAAAGAGGTACGAGACTTTCGTGAAGGCAAATCGGTTAAGATCCTGCTGGGACCGCCGGTGCTTTGACCTCGACCCCGCCAGAGGGAGAAGGCTCGAGATCCAGCCTGACAGAGCGCTCGAGACCGAGCGGCCCCGGCGCAGGGGCTGGGCCGCGTGCCGGGGGTCACCTGCCGCCTGCCACC
>VZTX01012711.1:9445-48748 GCA_013400915.1 Pardalotus punctatus
GGGGGGGCAGGAGGAGAGAGAGGCAGATCTTAGAAAATATAGGTTTGCACACCATTGTGTGCATCCCTCTGCCTGGGTTGCAGACGGAGACGTGGGTGCATAAAGGGTTAAGCGGTTTAATGCTCTGTCCAGGAGCACAACCCGTTCTCCTCCGAGGCCATAGAATACCGAAGCGCTATTTTAGTATCTTGGATTTTATTGGAGGTCGGGTTTTAACGATTAATGTCTTTTGATACAGTCAAAGTTTAAAGTGAGGCAAAAGCAGCAGCCAGATGTTCAGCGGAGCAGCGCTGCGGGTGCCCGGAACGGGCGGGCGGCCCGCCAGGCCCCGAGCCGGAGCTGGCGGCACCGTGACCGGTGAGCCGGCCGTGCCCGCCCGCAAGCAGCAGCCCGGGGTCCCTGGCGAACAGACTCCAGAACAGATTGGAACGGGCCCCGCCCGCTTCTTCCCGCCCGCCCGGGGGACAGCGGCCCTCACGCCCCGTGAGGGGACCCCGCGGGCGGGGGGCAGGACAGGGGCCGAGCAGGGCGGCGCTGAGCTTCCCGCCCTTCCACACCGGGCCTTGCCTGCGCCGGGCCGCCCCGTCCGTCCGCCCGTCCGTCCGTCCGTCTGTCCGTCCGACCCTCGGCCGGGACGCAGCCCCTCGCCCGCCCATGGCGCTTCTACTGGGGCCGCGCCGAGGCGTGCGTCCCTCGGGGGCCGCGGGGATCCCCTCCCGCTCTCCCTGAGGCGCCGTCGGCTGGACTCGCCCGCGGAAGGCAGCAGGTGCTGGCGAGAGTCTCCGCGGCTGCCCCTCAGAGCCCCCGGCCGTAGAGGGCCCTGTGCCGCAGGTGCTCCTCGAGACACAGGATGGCCGCCTCGTCCACCTCGGGGTCGAACTTGTTGGCCAAGAGATGGTGCTGCTGCAGCATCCAGGGCAGGTCTCCCACCCCGTAGATGCAGACGGCGCGCTGGTGGCGGCCGGTGCAGGGCGGGTAGGGCGCGCCTTTTTTGATGTCCCCCTCCAGGTACTGCCACTTGACCAGGCGGGGAAGGGCGTTCATGTCCGAGAGCTGGAACTTGTCGTTGTGGGGCATGGCCCCCGGCACCCCCGGCATTCGATTCAGGGTCGCCCAGACGTGCTCGTCAGGGCTGTAGGTGTCCTTGGACCACTCGAGGAACTTTTGTGCCGTGGGGTTCTCGAGGATGTGCTGCACGAAGTCCCGTGTGACCACGATGTACGCGCTGCCCGTGAACATGGGGTAGCCGTGGGGGGGCGGCAGTTTCTCCTGGGCAGTGCGGACGATGCCCTTCCCCACCTCGTGGTGGTACTGCCAGCGCCCCTGCTTGGCGGCGGAGGGCTTCTCCGACTCCAGGCTGTTCCGGCCATGCAGCACCTGCAGCGCACGGACTATCTCGGCGTTGGTCTTGATGGGGAAGTCGGTGCCGCACGTGTTGAGGAGGTAGCGCCATGGCACGGGGCTCTGCAGCAGGTCCTGCATGCAGTTGAGGTCGGCCTGCAGCCGGGACCAGGAGGCATAGACCACGCTCTCCAGGCGGCTGGCCACGAAGACGTTGGGGAAGCAGGCAGCGATGGCCCGCACGGCCTCCTGGAAGGCGGCCGGGGATTTGCTGTCCACATGGACGCAGTAGACATTCTGGGGGGCGTAGAGGGACCGCAGGAGCCGCTCGAACATGTCGATTTTGTTGTAGATGACCATAGAGTAGGCGATGGGGAACTCCTCCTCCTCCCGGCTGAGCGGGAACTCGATGTACCGCCGGGTCTCCTTGAAGGCTCTGCAGTCCCTCGTCATGTTCAGGTATTCGTCGGGCGTCGGCGAAGTCTTTTTGTTCGCCACTTCCAGGTTGCTGAGCTGCGCCGCCTCGATGGCTGGCTGGTCCCCGCGGACGACCCCCGAGCAGTTGATGCTGCGGCCGGGGGACAGCTCCAGCCCCCGGCAGAGGCGCGGGCTGCAGCGGGGGTGGTCGGCGCGGTCGGGGCGGGCGGCGCCGCGCAGCGCCANGCATCCCCCGGGGGTCTGCCCTCGCCTCCTGGCTACGCTTCCCTGAGGGCGCCGGAGCCGCAGGCGCACGGAGCAGCCCGGCAGCTGGGCACCTGCTGCCTCTGGGAGGTGGGGAAGCAGTGCCCGGGCGATCGCGGTGTGACCGCAGGTGAGTAACAGTCCCCTCCTTCCCCGTGGTGTGGTTCTGTTTGGTTTTATCAACACTGGAGGTGGCTGTATATCTTCTGTGTCTGTTTAAAAGATGATATTTCATCCTGCCCCTGTCCGGCAAGGAAAATCCCTCTGGAATTCAACCCTACGTAATGCACTTTCTGGAAAGACTTTACTAGATTAATTTGGGGTCTAACCTGCTTTTCCAGTGTTCTGATCATCGCAACTCGTAGGTCAAGGGAGTGGTAGCGATAGGCTGTAGTCTAGCAGTCTTTCAACAACCTTTCAACCTTTCAACAAGGTTTATTGCTGTCCTGGAGTAGTTTGAGCTTTAGTGAATGATTACTGCAAAAGATAACTGGGCAAAATGCAGTCTTTGCTTCTACTGGGGAAACAGAGGGTGAAGGTTGAAGCTGGGGTTTATAAATAATTTGCCACAAAGTGTCTGCTTAAAGGAGGAAGTGAGAGAATGCGTGCACCTACACGCTGGCCGAGACAGTATCGCATAAAAGAGGGGGGTAACTGCAAGTGATAGAACGCTCCTTGTGCTGAGATGAGCAAAACAATGCTCCCTAAGCTTTGCAGTCATCCTGAACCACTTCGTGATTTGAACCAAACATGATATGTGGTACCATGTTTGTAAAAAAGGACCAGTTCCAATAGTTTGAGTCAAAATTTCTAAGCTGGGTTTTTTGAGATAGAAGGCTTTTTTTTTTTTTCCTTTCACCAGGTGTGTCGCGGTGGATCAAACCAACCCTGCAGGACCCCACGAAAACCTCCTAAACTAAGCACCCCCTGGAAAACACAATGGTCTTTCCCCAGAACTGTGTAATCCCCTATCTTTGTAACCTGACCCTAAATCCTACCCTTCCCTACTCCCCGTTGGTTAAGGGGACTTCTCCCCGCCTCCTGTTATCTGGCCCCAGATCGTCCCTATAACTGAGGGCTCTCGGGGCCATCTTGCTCTCTTTCTACCTTGGATCCCTTCAGAATAAACGTCTGGAATTTCCAGGAGAGAGGGCCTCTGAGTTCTTTGTCTCTGGAGATGCCAGGGCTAATCCGGCCCAGTGGGTGAGTGAGAATTGTGCCTGACACCGGCACGGGTGTGAGGAGAGCCGTTCTGTACAGCACCATAGAAGTGCTGGCTGGAGTGGTCTCTGAAAGCAATAGAGACACTCTCGGTAAAAGCAGAGGCATATTCCAAAACCCCTCCTCGCCCACGGCATTACAGGTGTATCAAGAAACCAAACTAACAGAATACAGAATCTGCAGATGGACTGAGGACAGTTGTAAGTGTAGTTCTGCACGGGTTCTAGAAAAAAGCAGCAGTTACTACTCCAATTTGAAAACTGAGATTATTTGCTAAAGTAGTAGCTTTAACCAACTCAGTAAATAATTGTCTTAGACATCAGTGATCCAGAAATTTTACGGGCATTATGAAAAGCAGTTATGTGATACACATGGTATTTCCTATATGCACTATGCCATTTTGCCTGTGCTGAGTACCAAAGTGAATGAGCTTGGCAGAAATATGGGGGAAAAGGCTTGAGGAATGTAATTAAATGTATTTAAATTATTTTGGATTAATTTGTCAATATTCTGAAAATTTAGTTGCAGATTCACCAGTATGGTACTTCTTCGGAAGAAGTTTGTTGCTTGGCATTAACATCTTGAACTTGTTCAGTGCAAGAAACTTGACATTTTTGAAGGTTTCTACAGTTACTAGTGTGGCCATAGGACCCCATATCATTTGTTCTGTGGTACACAGCTCTTCACAGCTCTTGAGGCTCTTACCTCAAGTTTAAAAAACTGCAGCAAACCCAGGCAGTCTGAAGTGCTTATGCCTCTACTTTCATGGTAAAATTTTAGAACTTTCTCCTCTGAAAAGTATGAAATGTAAATAACCAAGCGAACACTTAGCTGAAAATCTGAAAAAAATTGCATTAAATAAAACATAATTAATAGCTTTTTGTAAAGCTGCCTTTTTTCCCCCATGAAAGAAATGTTAGCTGACACAAAATAGTGTTTTGTTGGTAACATCCAGGACTTGAGGACTTATTTTTATACTAAATAGAGCTTAAAACCTGTTAACATTTATATTCTTAAGTAATTGCTTCCAACATACTTCACTTTAAACTCTGGGCTCACATCTTTGGCATTCCCTTAAATGATGTTCCGTGTGACTGAATTCAACAGTGACTTTGCTTACAAGTGAGTCATGTAAAACAACTGTCCTACAATCAATATTTGACACACAGTCCAAGCACTGCCTATACTGTAACCAGCAGCCTCGTGATTGCTTGCATAGAGAAAAAGAGCCTGGAGATACAACAGCAAGTTACAATGTAAGAGGAGGATGGTTTAATCATATTTACATAATAATCTTGCAGAAGACTATCTGTGAGGGGTTATACAGCATGTAAGGTTCTTGGGGTTATGCTTTTTGCAGAAACATACAACAGGCTGCAAAAAGTTGTTTTGTATTTGAAAGGGTGAAGGAATGGTAGAGAGAGGAGTTTAAGTGTTTGGCAGATGTGATGGCTGTGGCTTAAAGATCACTGTGCTGTCACAAGACAGACTGGTGTTGCAATGAATTTCCCAAATTCCCCAGTTGATCTCAAAGTCTGAAGAGTTTTCATTTGTGTGATGACTTCCAGTTAAAATAGTTTTGACATGTCTAGGTTCCATGTCTCTCTAGTGCCTTTTTGTACCTGCTTTCATTTCAATAAGCCATATCAAGTCAGACGTTCCTGCTCTTTTAGCTCTCCTGTTAAGGGACAAAAAGAATCTTCACAAGTTAACCTGCTACCTACTTTCCCAATTGCACAATTTCTGGGTTGTGGTTCAGATAAGTGCATAGGAGAGTGGAGAAGAAGCATCTGCTCTGCTTGCTTCTCCAAGGGAAAACAAACAACTTGTCATTGTTTGCTGATGTTGTCAGACCTGGTGAAGCACCTGGGAGAAATTCACACTGATGACAAAGGTCATAATCTCAGCGGGTTCACCTGTACACAGTTAGCTTGTAGAAGGAATAGGATTTCCCCGCTGAAAGCAACTTAATGAAGAGGGACAAACAGAATTTATGTGGAGGGATCAGCCTGTAGTGATTGCAGAAATCTGTAAGGAAAGGATTTTTGTATATATAGATACACTGTCAGCTTCTTCAGCATGACTTTTAAGAAATGTCCAGAAGTAGCAAGTTTTGTGAACTTAGTCAAAGAGACATCTGAGACCAAGCTTGTATAAGCTAGAAAAATATCTAGTATGTTATACTCTATTGATTGGGGGGGCTAAGAATTTCAGTTTTAGCTTCTCAGTCAAAAATGGTTTGAGTGTTAACTAGTTTGGTGGTTGGGGTTTTTTTTGTTTGTTTTTGGTTGGTTTCTTTGGGGGGGTTTCTGGGTTGTCTTTCTTTCTTTCTTACTTGTGCAGTCTATTATAGGCCAGCTTGTAGGGATTTTGAAGGATTCTACCTGGAAGCTATAATACCACTTTTCAGGGCATTGTTGTCTGTATTTCTCTGTTTTCAGAAGAGAGCCTTATTTCCTGCTCATTCATTCAGAGCCAAAGTATGCATTTTCATGTGTTGGCTTAAATGCTTTGCAGGCATTACTAGCTCACAGCTGTGTTGTCCAGAATGTTTGTGTCAATAGGAGAAATTTTGTATTAACAGCACAATGACTGATATTTGACCATTGTGTCTCATAGCTGTTTGGTTTTTATGTGTCATCTAGACAGTGAAGCCTTAACTTGGAAGAAGTATGTGCATGAGGCATAATTCTAATCAGAAAGCAGTGCATTTTCCTTCATGAACTCTCCCAGTGTGGGTCCTGTCCTAGGCTACAGGATATACAGGATAGCCTTCAGGATATCGGTTCCACAGTGGGAGCTCCTGCCGGCTTCCCTGTAGGCACACTGGCTACCCCACCCTTCCACCCTCCTGCACTGAGCTGGATGTCTGCTCAGCTTTTTAAGTCTGACATGGGGCAGCTTTTGGTCTCTTACCACAGAGACTCCTCTGTCTCCTTACAAGACTATTGCCATGTTAGCCCAGTGTAAGAACCTTTGTAAATTGACCCTCTTAGACTAATGGCAGGGAGTGTGCAAAAGTGAGTGATAAGGGTGTGACTTCAGTAAGGAAAAGGTTGAATATGATTTCTTTCTTGCTTTTATCTTCCCCTTACTCACACTCTCCCACCCTCATTTGGCTACGTATTTGCATAGAGGCTGATGGCTCCAGTATTCTCAGTGTCCACTAGTATGTTTTACAGCTGTAAGATCATGGAATCATAGAATAGCCCAGGTTAGAAGGGATCTCACAAGATCATCTGGCCCAAAGGCTCATGGGACACAGAGCCCAAATAAAATTATAAGCACCTTGTCCAATTGCATCTTGAAAGCCTCCAGTGGATTCCTCCCATATTTGAAGTCATGCAGTAGGTACTGTGAGTTGTGTAATGTTTATAGGCACTACATGGAATGATTTACAGACAGAATTTGAAACTTGCATACAAAACTGACTTATTTTGCCAAGGCAAGTGTGTGGAAACCCAGAATATGCTGGGTTGGACAGGACCAATCAGCGTTGTGGAGTCCAGCTCCTGGCCCTGCACAGACACCCCGAGTCTCACCATGAGTCTGAGAGCATTGTCCAAATGTTTCTTGAACTCTGTCAGGGTTGGTGCTGTGACCACTGCTCTGGGGAGCCTGGTCAGTGCCCATCCACCCTCTGAATGAAAAACGTGGCTTTTTGCTTCATTCTGTTTGAATGACTACTGCTGAAAGTGGGGAATGTGGATTGCCATTTGAGTACCCCCTTGTCACGGAATGATTTATGGTATAGGTAACGTGTCAGAGATATGTAGATGAATATCCAGGTTTACAGATAACAGGTAACCTCAACCACCTAAACCCTTGGTGAATCAGCTTTCTGGCTTTCTCCAAAGTTTTTTGGATGAGTTATGTGAGAAATATCTACTTGCATGATGCCTGTAAAATTATTTTGTAGGCCCACACCTAAAAATACTTGGGGCTGGCTCTGATCTTCCTTTAATTTTTGGTTATGTAATAAAGTGTCATTAAGCAAAATTAATGGTACTCTCACTGACTGCTACTTAAGCAAAATTTTTTCTAGGTATACTTGTGTACTTGACAGCAAATTATGTACAATCTTGTAGTAAGATGCAGTATTCTGTTGTGAATAACTGTATTCCACTTTTTTCATTTTGTTCACATAAGGAACGTTCTGATTTGTGTCAAGTAGTAATGGCTATTTCCAAAAGAACTGTTCTTTTTGTAATCAATACTTCCTTTGAACTATGGCAGAAATTGAGATGAAATTAGATTTCCACATTTCTATCTTCTTGGGTGTTCAGACTTTTTTTTTTACTGTCTCTGCTGGTATTGTGATACTTATCTAAAAATCATGGGATTGTATTTGGCTTACAGTTTTGAGATTTATAGTTTTAAAATTACTGACAAACATTTGGAAAATTTCATGACAGATTTCTCATTATATATCTTCAGAGACCATAAGTTCAGTGTTCTTTTTGTGTGGAGTATTTGGCACATCTTGGCAAAGGTGGGGTGCGAACAAGGAAGCATTGAGGTTTCCAAATACATAAACCTTATGCAAATATGTCAATATTGTATATGTACACTTTAGCTGTAAAACCTTAGCATGATGAATATGGTCTTGTGCAAGTTTTGCTTTTTGAGGCTGAAAATTGTCTGATTATAGACTTTAGCATCTGTTTGCTTCCATTTCATTTCAGCTGAATTATGTGTCTCAGTCCTGTACTCTCTAACAGTTCAAGCTGTATATTTACAAGCTGCTAAGTTTGCTTTCCCACTAGCAGAGACTTGGGTCATTTTGATGACTTGTTAGAGATCAAGTTTATCTTTGAGGAAACTGTTGAATGTTAATTTTCCTTTTAGAGTTCTACTTCATTGCTGGTTTGTGACAAATGGTTTGAAAGCACTATATGCTGTACCTCTGGCTTTGCCACTACGTGAACCTGATCCAGAAAGGACGTGACAAGGCAGCAGTACTAAGCAGTAAGTAAAAAATCAAACCACAATTTTTGTAGCATGCATACCAGTTCCTATTATGTAACTGAGTACTGCCTGATGCTGTTCCCCTTACAGTTGCAGGCTCATTGCTCTGCTATTTCTGGACCTCTGGTGTACTTTTACTGAAGTAAAAGGATTTCTGCTTTTATCCAAGGCAAAATTGCTGGACTGAAGAGCATAACAGTGAGTATGGCTTAGAAGAAAGCTTAAGCAGATAATCATAACTGACATACAGACTGTAGGATAGTATTTGTTACTTGAAATTTTACACAACGGCTGAACACTGCTCATGAGGTATAACAAGTTTCCTCAATTACATTAACAAGTTTCCTCAATTACATTTTGTATAATAAAGCAAAACAGGGGGATAAGGCATTACTCACCTTATAAAGGTTGCTGAAGACAGACAAATAAGTAGGATGATGCTCATAAAGATGTTTACAAGAATTTCCTTTAAACCATTCTTAAAACTCACACTCTTTCTGACTGTGGTGCCCAACACTGTAAACTGGCCTGTGTCCTGGGGGAAGAAAACCTGTTTTTTCTTGAAGGATGTAACACAAAGAAAACACAGTGATACTGGGGATCATAAATACATTAGCTCATGCTTCATTGTTTCTAGAAAAGGATTGCTTCATACAGCATGGGAAATACAAACAAAACAGCAAAAAGAACTCTTTTTAGACAGATGATAGAGGAATTCAGGAGGGCCACAGGAATAAAGAACCAAAAAGAATTAATTCAATTCTTTACATTTCTCACAATGAAAAACCCATTATAACTAACATATTGAAGAGATTATTTCTTAAGAGATAAGGAACTTCTTGAAATAGACACAAATGTTAGTTTTGTTTCTTTCTGTGTTTCCAGCCATCTAAATAGTATTCTGAGCTTTAGGTCTTTCTCTTCTGTGGTAGAACTTTTATCAGTTTATCAATGTTCTGTGCAGTTCTGTTTGGTCACAAGTAGAGAGTCTGCCCTGGTACACAGATATATGCACAGAGTGAGGGCTGACACACAGATCATGTCCAAAGCCTCTGTGTAATGGAGCATGTTGCTTTCATGGCTCAGTGGCTGCCCAGAAACATCGGAACATGTTTAGACCTACAGCTGGTCTGGCTGCCCTTGAATGTCCCACAGCTGCATAAGAATACTTGGGCTGGGAGTTTATCCAATTGCTGAATAGGTGTGTCCAGGGCATGCCGAGTTCAGTAAATTTTCCTTCAGTGGTTGTAAGATTCACACAGAGCACTTCTTGCCTTCGCACACACAGACTGCATTATGAGGGAGTCACATGAGGAATGAGCAGAGGAAAGGTGGTTGTCAATCTGGAGCTGTTGTGGGGTATTCAGTTCTGTCTGAGGTTCCTGCAGTGTGCTGTCCTTGTTTTGGCTACAGTTCTGCAAAGAAACCCAAGTATTTCATAACAGTTTGAGTGCCCTGCTTTTTCTGTCATATGTTCACAGCAAAAATCAATATGAAATTATTTTGTGGGGGAAAATGCAGTTGTGGGCAGCGTAGTACCATTTTTTCCTTGTTTCAGGTGATCTGTTTGCTTCCTATTTTTCACTTCAGTTCTAGATTTGGAGGAAGTATGTTTTTACGTTTCTGTGTTCAAGTGAGTGAGGGTGTTTGGAGTCCAGTTTATACAACAGTGACAATAAATCTGAGTGGAGGTATCTGAATTGAAGTACTCTTTCTCACTGAAGTCAAGTTGAGAGGAAGAAGAGAAGGGAGTTTGTGTTTTACTTCAAAGAGGGATAATTTCATACCTGAACCTCTGAGCTCGTGTTTGCTTTGACATTAGCTAAAAATGTGCAATGTCTTAACTTCTCATGTTGGAATGGTCCATATACCTGAATGAGAGAGTTTCAGTGATTTGCTGATCTTTAGATTACTTCAGTATTGTTTAATGCAGCAATGAATAGCCATTTCCAGGAGATTTCACCCACCTTTTTAAAGCAATTGTGCTGTTCTCATGAGTAGCTATTAATCACTTCATCTCTGGACACTGTTGGCAATTGAGTCATAAGAGCCAATGTCTTTATGGTAATGAAATAAAAATTACTATTTGAACATATATTTGTACCTCTGGTTATTAGGCAGCTTGCAGAAGAGTGACATGGTACTATAAAATATATTTTCAGTTTAAAAATTTATTCAGGCCATTTTTCTTAGTCACAACCAAGATGAAATTTTTCTTCAGAGAATAACTGCTGGAATTGTCACTAAAACCATACCAGACTCCTGAGCAATATATGTAAAAACCGTTAGGCTAGAAAGATTTTGCCACGTGTTAGTGCATAAAAAATTAGAATGTTTGCAGAATGTGTGTTTGACTAGTTGTGGATCAATTCTTGAACAATAAAGGGGTTCAAACAAGCTGTTAAGTTGGAACTATTCTCTCCGCTCTTCCCCAGGCAGACTTACAAAAAACAGAGCTAAAAAAAGAACGCCAAAAAAACTACCACCCTTTGCAAGGGCATATTTCAGCAAACAATAGATTACATACTGAAACAAGGTGTTCTTTAAGAGCACTAATGTTCCTTTATTTGAGGAGGGTTATGGTTCATGATTTTCTGGAAACTACTTGGAAATAATACAGCAAAAAGGGCTGCACTGTTCCACATTTAAAATGGTGAGATTGCGGCACAGATGTGTAAACCCTGACTGATACTGTGGCAGTATGCCCTGTGCCATGCCAGTGTGGGACAGAATTCCTAAAATACAGATGGCATTGTCCATCTGCTGCTGACACAAGGTGTTAGCCACCATTGCTAAAGCTAATGGACAAGAGGAAATGCAGAGTATCTGTAATCAATGGCTTGGTGGTCTCTTGTTTCCTTTTTAAAAATATGTATTTGTACTTTTTCTTGTAAGAGTGTTAGTGTAACTGAAACCATAAGTCTGACTAGCACTGTGGCCATGTCTTTTTACTGCTGAGACTTGACAGGCATATGTATACTCACTAGTGTGAATATTTAATGTGTAGCAAAAAATTGAGTCAGGAAGTGGGGTGTTTGTGGTTGTGTTCATTTGAATTAAAAATACACATCACAGACTAAATTCTCTTCAGCAAAAAAAGAAGAAAAACCTTCACACAGAGGAGGATATGAGCTACAGTCTTTGTATCTAGGTAGTTTTGCCATTACTTCATCTTCTGCCTGAAACATGTTGAAATTATGGTTGACTCTAACAGGAACCAAAGTGACACAGATTTTTACCAGGCAGTGAGAGCCAACTCTCCTGCATTTGAAGTACCAGAAGTGACCAAATGTAATGGTAAAGGAAATGTTTGCCAATAAGAAGTCAAAACGTAACAAACCTACACACTGGGTTCAGGAAAGGTTTTATGTGCTTGAAAGAGTTTTATTATGGTGCATCCCTCTAGGCCCTAAGAAGTCATGTTTTTGATATGTGTGTTTTCACCTCAGAGAACAATAGGTGATGCTGATGCAATTTCTCGCTCATATTCATGTTTTTAAAGTTATGAATGCTGGGGGGGCTGTGAGGGAAGATGGCTGGGCTTGCGTGCAGTTTCACACCTGAGCATGTTACACAATGTTCTATTTTCTTACCTTTGAATTTGTCACCTGCTAATGACTTGAGAACCCTGTTCTCCTTTCATAGAGGAGATGATGTTTGATCTCTGAGCTAGCAGCAACCAGGAAAACTTGCAGCAGTGACTGCAGAGAAACCCCAAAAGAGTCTGGGCAATATGCAACAAACAACTGAGTTTCTGAGAAGGGAGCATACTGAAAAGAGCTTTTGCCACTGGAATTGATAACAGAGTTTTCATGAGCAAACAGCTGAATGAGGGCTATAAGAAAAAAGATCAGAAAGCCTCCATGCTCTCTTCTTTATTAATTAATAGCCTGAGGCATGAGGTTTTTCATTGGATATTAGTGCCTCTTGTCTTTTGAAGGAGCAGGCTAATATATCAAGAATGCAGCACTGGAATTCAGGGATTAGACCTAAATTAAGATAAGGAGAGACCTTAATTAGAGAAGAGACATGAGAGGAAGGCAGTAGTGCTACATGTGGAGAGCTGGGCAGGTATGAGTTGTCTAGTTCCACCCCCCATGGCAGTTCTAACCCCCGTGGGTTAGAGCTGGTAATCTTTAAGGTCACTTGGAACCCAAACCATTCTATGGTTCTATTACCTCAGTAACAGGTGTGGTGAGCTGAAAACTGGGTTAGAAAAATTCTTGTTTGAAACAAGATGCTAAAATAACCCAGAACAAATGCTAAATGTCTGGGAGTCTATAGACTTTTCTAAAGGCTGAACAAAAGATTATCTTTTCTAGGCTGATGGTAGAAGTCCATTCTTCTTTCCTTCCTCCATAAGAGCACTGGTGTAAATTGCTCGTCCAACGCTTTGCTTTCCAGTTGTGTTTGGAGCTTCCATTAATGATTAATTTGGGATTATTTGTAGGCCATCAGTTTTGTTTGCTACTAATATTTTGTGTGTGCTTAAAACTGCCAATGTGGTCAAAAGCCTTCTAGATAGAGTGCCAAGTTACAGCTGCAGATGTAAATAGTACCTGCAAATGTGTATGTCTCACTTTGCAACTCCAGCATTTTTAGTGCAAGGTGAGTAAAGCTGAAGGGAGGATACAAGTCTTCAGGGAAACAAAAAAAAAAATCAATTGAAAAAACAACCAAACCCAAGCAACTCTGTTTTCACATCACCTCAGAAAGAACACATGAAGCGTGTCATACTTGTAAAAAGCAATTTCTCTGTATTTCAGAGTTGTCTTAGCATTGTTTGCTTATCTTTTCAACTTTAGGATGCATGAAAAATTGGCAGAGTCCAGTGCTGGACTCTGCAACCAACACCAACTGAATGGCCTAATAGTGGGATTAAATTAGACAAGCATTTGAAGTAGATACAGTCTTGCCAAATTACTGGCTGTATCAGCAGCAGCTTGTTTGCTAGCTGACAGAGAAGGATCTGGCAAATCCAGTATATATTGCAGGATCTGCCTCTAATACTGTTCCACTGTCAACTTGTGTTTCTAACTAAACTGAAGTTAATTTACAGCTCGGGGAACTGGCTACATTCCATTGACTAGCCCTGTTCTTCAATTGTGGGTGAAGAGTTCAACTGTAGTTCAAATTCTTCTATTGTTTCCAGCAGGTGATTCAAATAATGAGTGTGAGACATTCTGCCACTTACTAATTCTGAACTTCAAGTAAATTATTTTTATATTGTGTATAAAGATAGTATGTCTCTTCTGAGCGATGTCACATGTGATAGTTGATAGCATTACACTCCTTTATGGTGAAAAGGCTGTGTGTGTCTTAGTTAAATGTAAACTGGTTACTGCCTATGTTCCTTTGTGGCTTGTCACTGCTTTCCAGTGATGAGTTGAGCATTACCAGCACCAAGGGGTTGTGAGGGAGGACTTTCATCCATAGTAACCAATCCTGTTCTGTCTCCCAGTGAATGTTTGAGCTAGACACTGCCTCTAACACTGAAGTAATGTACAGCACATTGCCTGTTATCTTTTGTGTATCCTTGAGGAGGACATCTCCCTCAGCTAGAAATCACTGTTTTCTGTATACACACACTGCTATCCAAATCTCTATCCTACTGGGACACAGCATGTGATTTTTAATGGGAATTTATAGGTTAATGCTACTGGAAGCAAAAGAAAAGGAAGTTGTTTTTCTCACGGGGAAAAATAAATAAATCGTGACTAAAATAATCACCAAGACCAGTGCTGCTGATTAGAAAGGAAGAAGAATTTTATGTCAAAACTCCTCAAACCTTACAGGTTCTGTGTGGTTTTATTTGCATTGTGCAGCATTGTTTTTGAATCAAATCACAAAGCAATCTGACTAACTTTCTCTTTTTAAGTTAAAAATGATTGTTTGCTGTATATGTATTGTTCAAGCAACACCAGGTGTCTTTTCTCCTGCAGATTTCCAATTCATTTTATGAATTGAGCAAAGTTAATTAGTTTTTGTCACTTTGCAGAATCATAAATTACTACAGAACAAGTTTTATGTTTTTAAAATATGTGAATAAAATGTTCTTGGGCAAGTGCCTGCTTAGTAATGCAAGAATAACTCAATGTCTCTTTCCTAAAGAACCCCAGGGCTTTTAGCATAGCAATAAACCTACTCAGCTGGTGGTTCAAGGAGGGTTGGATCTTGCTCTGAGTTCTCTTGTCACTGCAGGATGACTCTAATGGTAGCAGCTACACCAGAAGAGTCAAGATTTCAACCTGTTCACTTATCTGTATCAGATTATTTCAGTGACCTAGAAGTCAGTCACATAATGCTTTTCAGATTTTTATTTTTTTTAGCCATGTTGTCTGACCTTGCTTTATTCTAGTTAATTACATAAATTTTGGTCAAGCCATCTTTCAATTAGCCTACACATTTCACAGAATACTAACTTGGAAGTTAATATTTTGAGAAAAGGTGCAGCTTGGGTAGAATCTGTGCATATAGTTCAGTATTCTTCCAGTGCTATTACTGTGTCTAACAATAAAGAGATAAGGTAAGCAAAAAGAAAAGAGACTGTTTCTGCCTCAGAGAAGACAAGAATGTTCAGAGTGCTAGCCCGGGAATAAGGTTAACTTTTACTTTTAGACTTTGTCATAGTGAAAAGCAACTAATGTGATTTTTTGATGTTCATTTTTGGACTCCTTTTGTGGAACTGATCTTCTGTGTCTCACAGGGCTTTTCTGAAGTTAAATATTTTCTCTTTAAAATCTCTTTTACGAGTTAAATCTCTTTTATGGTATGAGGTGCCATGTGAATACCTAAGCCTGAATCATAAAGATAATCTTCCTCATTTAGATTGGCATTTTGGCTCATTAATATTCCTGGGCACCCAGAGGGATCAAGATTTCCACCTGGCAATATGTAAGATATGCTGAAAAATGTGCAGTTAGTATCTTCCCTGACTAGGACCCATGAACTTAATCAGAGCACTGGATATACAATACAGATTTGGAAATTCTCTGCCTCCTACAGAACCCTGTGTGGTCTCTGTTGCAGAATCATAGAATGGTTTAGCATGGAAAAGACTGTCAGGTCCAACTGTCAGCCCAGCCCTGCTCAGTCCACCACTAATATCCTAAAGTGCCACATCTACACTTGTACTGTACACATTTCATCTTTTATCTCCAGGGGTGGTGACTCAACCACTTTTCCAAGCAGCCTGTTCTTGTGCTTGATAACACTTTTGGTTGTCACACTCTAAACCTCCTCTGATGCAGCTTGAGGCCATTTCCTCTTCCTGTATTGCTTGTTACTGTTCCTTTCTGCCTTATGCAAAGTACACATTGGCATGGAAATTGTGTCTTCTCTGGCGTTTCCTTGTTTGCTTTTGTGACAGCTCCTTACTAGCCAGCAGATTTCTCAAGAGCAGCTTTTCTGACAGATTTTTTTTCTGCTGTCTCGTGTTTGTTCTGAGGATGGGAGGATCCAGGAAAAGCACAAGTGCCAGCCTCTATTTGCTTCAGTGTGCTGCATGTAATTCCTTGTGGGTTGACCTGGGGTGTGAGCCATGAAATGCTTTCTGAAACAGCTTCTCTTAGGTTGCAGGACTGTGTCACACCTATCCCTGCTGCTGTCCAGAACGGCCACAAGCATCATCCTGTGGCGGAGAAATTAAGCTAAAATCCTGTCACTTGGAGGCTGATAATGAAATTAACAGCCTGGCCTCAAAAAAGAACTGGCAGCAGTCGTGCTCACAGGGCAGCCAAAGTGACTTTCCCCCAGCAGATTCTGGGGTTAGCTGCACTGGGATTCAGAGAGCTCTGGAGGCTCCTGTTCTTGTTTCTCTTCAGCCTGTCCCCTGCTCTGTGTAGTGGCCCTGTCTGCGGTAGGAATACACTGCTGTGAGTGCAGCAGCCTTACAACAAAGAGGATGGGGGCCAAGTTTGCAGTCCAGTGGAAGAGCTTTGTTAAGAAAGGAAAAGCATGCGAGTAGAACAGGATTCTCTTCCAGTTTAGATGTGAAGAGTATCTGCCACCTCACAAAGGACAGATCTCACTGAAATGGCTTCGTCTTCTACCTCAGAGCAAGTGAAGTGTGCTGAGCTAGGGAGGTGCCCTAAGCAGTCCCTTGGGATGAAGATATTGAAGGTGGCACTTCAGTAACCACAGTGGGTAGTTGCATTTGTGGGGATTTAAGTTTAGGCCTGGCAAAGTATCTGTCTTGGCAAACCCTCCAGTGTAAACATAATTGTGCCAGCATGGAAGTAAGTGGTTAGGTCAGCTCTCCTTATGACACTCAAGGAGGTAACATAAACTCAGGATGAACTGCTGTCACTTCAGGCCAGCAGCTCTTCTGGTGTGTGATACAGTCCTTTCACAGTGCCACACACCACGTGCTGTCCTGGGAAAGGCCTTGTAGTGCAAATGTGCCTTCTATTGATTAGTGGTTTCTGCTCATCCTCAAGTAAAAAGATTTTCTTCTACTTCCCATGGGAATAGTATCAACTGAAAGAGGCTACATCACTGTTGAAGCTATTTAGTAACTATATAGCTGCCTTAGTCCATTGTATAAAGATTTATATGGTGTATGAGAAAAGTTTGACTGTAACTGAATTACTGGTCTTCATTTTCTCCCATGAATAATCAAGCTATTACTGGATTATTGTTGGACTTCCATTCTATCTCTTAACAGCTGTGTTCATGGGTTTTTTTTATGTTGTTGACGTATTTACTACACAATTCTGTTCAGGGCAGGGAGGAAAGCACACACTTGGTATCCCTTTTGGGTAGTTTGATTCCTAATAAATCCTGTCTTACCTTTCTAAGACTGTCAGTTCCATTTCTTTTTGCCAATCTGACAAAGAGTTGCAGACTTGATGACTGATTTTGTGGGTTTTTTTTAGAATAGTAAAAGGCTTGACAGCTGAATGTATAATATATATCCAAGAAATGCTCTTCCTATAAAGAAAGCCACAAGTCCTGTCATCTCCTGGGGAAATTCTATCCCATGAATTCATCCAGCATGAGAAGAATCTTCTCAGTTATCTTGGTTTTCAGGTCTTAGTTATTAATGTATTAGTCACAGTCTCACTGTAGGTGTGTGTTACTCAGCAGGTTTTTCTTTGGTTTTTTTTTTTTTTCCTCCCCCCTCTTTGTTTGTCTTCAGAGGTTTTTTAAGGTTCATGTGGTGGGTAGCTATGGCTGGGTGGAGGTTTCTTTGCTGTGAAATGAAGGTGTGTGCTTTCCATGTGTTATCTCGCATGCCTGAATAATTTAAAAGTCTGTTTGACCTCTGCTGGCTGATAGAAAATTTACCTTGTCTACATGGCTTACCCCTTATGTTACCTACTCAACACTTCCCTTATTTTTATAGGCTTCAATGCATATTATGCAAAACTTTGATTATAGTCTCATCACTGAGGATCATTAAAAAATGTTTCTTGGAATAACATACACTTTAGGCTTCAAGTTGCCTGTCCCTGCTTGATAAGGGACAAAGTAAGCTCAGATCTTCCTCTGCTGTGCATCCAGCATTGGAGAAAACATTTTGCTTTCTTTATCAATTTAACTTAATCTCTAATTAATGGTTCTGGTACTCTTGCTAGATGTTTAACCAAAATTTCTGAAATAAAAATCCAGTCATACTTCTACACCAATATAGGCATTATACATACACTAAAGTACTTCACAGTTTTGGAATATGGCATAATTTGTAAATGTATTTTTCTTTTCAGCATCTCTCTGAGGTTCGAAGTAGTAACCAACAGTCCGTGAACTTTATTTCCAGATGAGGACTGAGGTGCAGTGAGGTTGAGACGTGCTTTTTGGGTTTGCTGAGTTAGTCTGTGCAGCAGAGGAGGGAGCTGAATTTGCCTTTTCTCAGGATCAGTGACAGCATTCTGTCCACCCTGATGGGCAGTGGTTGGTTGCATCCCTCCTCCCAGAGCTCCCAAGTCCCAGAGCCTTAGGGGAGGTCACAGCCATTTCATCACCACTTTCCCTCAGATGGCCAAATATTTCCTCCTCTTTAAAAGAAATACCAAAGGGAGTGAGCTATTGCCTCTAAGGCAAAAGTCAGCAATTTTGCCACTTACAAATCACAGAAGCTCAATTTGCTTGGCAGTGCTGGGTTGTCTGCTGCGGTTGCTTGGGCGGGGAAGAGGCAGGGCACGGGCTGTGATTTATGAATTATTTAAACTCGTGCACCATCTAGTGGTACCTTCGTAAAAAAGTCTCTCAATCATACAAGATAAAAGCAGATAATCTATTTCATTTTCTATTTCAAATTCCAACTGCATCTATAATTAAAAGCAAGTAGCTGTGTTAAGGTGAATGTAAAAGCATCATCTTTCCCCTAAGGAACCCTGATGTTATATTTCTCCTTAACGTGTGTTTACTTATTTCTTGCAGATAACATAAGTCTTGGTTTTATCTTCTTAAGCAAAATGCCCCTAGTTGCAGAAGAGTTAGCTTTCAGAGAAGAGAAACCAAGAATAGTTTGTGCACAAAATAATATTTTTTCTTAGTTCAAAAGGTCAAGTGTTCTCTTTAAAAGCTGTATTGGTATTCTGAAAAGTAGGAATATCCACTGTATAGAAAGAGCAGTGGCATTGCATTTTTTTTCCCCATGTAAAACTGCTGATGTGCCTTCCATCTGCTCTGGAGAGATTCTGGGGACAGACAGCCACGAGAAATCAATGCATTATCTAGCTCCTGCCCCTCAGGGAATCAGCTTAGATATCGCGAGCTTTTTTTAAGAGCAAAACAAAACCCACCCTGAATTTCTTGCATTCTTTCTAATTTTTTAGCCTGTAGGCTGCACTCGTTTCACACTTTCAAGCTGTTCTCAGGATGCAGGGGAGTGGAAATACTTTCTTTTAAAATGAATGCTGAGTCTCAGACGTGATTCCAGTAGCAGAGACTCTAAGCAAAGCACTAAAAATAGTGAGAGTCATGATAAAATTGCAAGAGCAGGAAGTGTTGCCTCTGAGAGGAGTGGGGAGGAATCTCAATTTGCATGCATTCATTAACTTGGCGTCTGAAGTTAAGCTGCTTTTTCTAGGGTGCTGCTTCTTTCCTTGCTGTAGGAATTACAGAAACTGTTCACAAACCAACTCCTGGCTGAATGCTCTAAGGTAGTTTATAACCTTTAAAATTACTTGATATTTACAATCCATTATCACAGATCTAACACGTCATTCAGATTATTTATAATTTCCTGGATAGTGTTGTTTTTTGCAGGTAGACTGAAGCTGGGTGCATGCTTAATTTTTTGGATAAAATGTTATGGGTGCTAATCTCCGGTTAGTGGTAATGATCTGGAGCATGTTGGAAAGGTAACTGCATGCTGGGCACAATGATCTCACTGCAGCTGCTGATTGTGCTGCTTGATCTCCACTGTGATACCCATGGCTTCAAAAGATGCTGTAGTAGTGCTTCTGCATAGACAGATAGCTGTATCTGGCAAGAAGGTTCTACTTACATGCAGCTAATTATGCTCAAGCTCTTTTAATTATCATTTAAATATAAAAGCTTTGTAATTGCTTCCAGGTGTAATGCAAATAAGATGCATTACATCAGACTTTGAAGGAAGGAGGCCATGGGTGGCTCATAATTCTACAAAACAGCGTGAAAGGAGGTATGAAAACAAACTTGATGGGCAACTTGGTTTGGGGATTTGTTCCACCCAGGGTCCTTAGGCTAAGGACTGAGCCAGGTCCTTTCTGCCTGTGAATTGGAATGGTTTGTTATGATACCTTCTCTCTCAGGTTAACAGCTAGCATGAATCCAACAATTGTACCTTAGAAAGGAAATATCCTCAAAAGTGAAATGGCTGTTGCCAAGGGTATGATACTTGATAGTGAAAGAAAAATGTCTCATCTTTGCCATTAGTGCTGGATGTTTAGTAAGTGCAGAAAGAAACTTTTCTGGTTTTGATGAATAGAAACTTCTGCTCCTGAACAAACCCAGAATTTAAATTTTTGAATAGTGATTTGTGTGGTATCTGTAGGAAGGTAGGCAAGTTTTCTCACTATATACATTTATTGTTAACAAAGAAAGCATATTTACCTCTGTCCAATGTAATACATGACTTTTCGCATTCTGATATTACTGTATCACACTTTAAAGGTGCTTCCCATCAGTATTTCAATGATCTTTTTAAAATTCAGTTTAATTTGTTACAGTTTTCTTTTGTGCTTACATTTTGCTCAGTAATTCCATAATCCTGTTGACTTGCCTGTGGTTGTACATAAAATGCTATAATTTGTCTTAAAGTTCACTAACATTCTGACACTGAAATATGAAGAGACCATTGTGTCAGTAATGGAATTTTCCTGTTTGCCATATTTTATTCTTTCCTAGACTGTAGTGCAGCAGCATGGTGGTGGTAGGGTTTGCAAGGGAGCTTAAGACTTTTCTTGCAGGTCTATCCTTGTCTTAAAACACTGAGAAATTCTGAAGCAAATTATAATCACAGTCCTTTTTACATATCAAAATTAGTTTGTGGAAATGCTCTTTTATATATTGCTGAACTGATTGGTTACACCTGTTATTTTATTGTGTGTATTTGAGTGAAATACAAACAAGCTCAAAATGAAACCTAACAACCAAGTGCTTTCAAAATCTCAAAGTAATCCCCAACTATAGTGATGAAATTATATTCAGCCTTCTTGAACAATTATTAACTTATATAAGCAGCTGATGAAATTGTCCATGCTTCCCCTTTCATTCCTCTTGGTACTAATTTGGAATTTGAAATGTTATTTGAGTGTTTAAGCAGATGAAAATCCTGTTGTAGTCTAGAAAAATTTCTAGCTGTTGTAGTTTTAAAGCAATTCTTGGAAATAAGACAGCGCCTCTCTCCTAATGTATGTCCAGTTTTAGTAAGGTTCACCTCCTTCACAGGTAGTGTCAGGTATCATAAATATCTAAACAGTACTTCTATTTGCATTTATTTGGATGAGCTGGAATACTCTGCCCATTTCTTTATTTTGAGAGATTTTTAAAATCTTTATTCCAACATTTAAATAACATTGGCTAAATACATCAGCTGGCTAGTGGCATCCGTGCTCCTGAAATAGCATGACAATCTATTTTCAATGGATTCCCAGCTACATAAATTATTTGAGGAAGTAACCAAAATTGTACATTTGCTTTCCTAGGGATTTCAGGGGAGGGAGCAATAGAGCTAGGGATGACAATACTCCTGATATTATTTGAGGATTAATGTTATTAATATTATGGATTCTTACTTAAGTGATCCTGACAGTAAAACTATGAGTGCAGGAATGAAGCAAACAAAGATTCAGTTTGACCATGGTTTTGCTCCCAGAAATGCCCAGCATTGCATATCATTTTCGTGTCCTCTGTATCTGCCATTTTCAGAGTTAAATATGTGCTTCTGCTTAGGATGGCAACCCCATAGCAACACCATCTGTTTATTCAAATTGATGTTTCCTTATAAGTGAAACGTGGTAGTTAAATATAGCTTGACAATTACCTGGCATTTTCAGAGTTTGTTTTTCATTGCAGCATAGTAAAAAATCAAAAGTGGAATTAATTTGGTTGTCAGACACTTAACTGTATTGTAAATAATACTTTGCAAAACCAAATACCCCAATTTTCTGTGAAGAAATGCTCTTATCTCTCACATTCACCCATGACTTGCTTCCTGTGGGTGGCTGTATGATCTAGATCATTGAGTAAGGATGTAGAGTGGGAAGTATAAATTCATAAATGTCAAAGTGCCTAGACCAGCTTTGGTTTGTTTTGGAAAACACATACCATACTCCAGTATGTCATGGACTTAGTTTTACCCTCTCACGTTTATTTGGATGAATGAGAACTGTGTTCATGTTACAGTTGTGGCTTTGCCCATTTGTAGGTGTAAGTTCACAAATGTCAAAGAATATCAATCAGCATGAGAGTAAATTTTTAGATCCCACCATCTCTTAAATTTCAGCTGTGCGTAGGAGTTGGTTTAGCACTACTAGTCCTGAAAGAAGTACCATAATTTCTAGGAACTTTGGGGTTAGCTTTTTTGTTTTTTTTTTTTTTCTCTCTCTCTTTAAGAATACTGTGCATTTTGGAGACCTGCCTTCACACAGGAGTTCATATCCCTGTGTTTCAGTATCCAAACCCAATCAAAGTCTGAGGCAGCTGCAGATGCTTAATAGAAATGTGTAATAGAAGTATCTGTCCAAGCTGAGTTCCAGTCTCTGCCAAAACACATGGCAAGAGAAACTGGTATAACCTTTAAATGATTAATGAAAAACAATCTGGTATGGTCATCTCGAATAAATGACAGAACAGCCTTAATCATAGCCACAAGTGCAGTTATTCTGTTTGAGCAGGAAAGTAAAAATATCACAAATATCAAGCACTTCAGTCTTAGATTTGATTGTCTGTTTTGGTTCTTTTTAGTGCACAACTTAAAATGGGAATGTGACTATTCTCATTTCTACAGGCTTCAGCATTGTAGGGAAGAGGAAGCAAGAGTAAAGAAAAAACAGAAGGATAATTCCTTCTGAAATCCTACTACTCTGTGGCAAGCAGAGTGGCATTACTGAGAGTTGTTCCTGTCTCTGTTCCTTTTGTTGAAGCTTCAGAGATACTATAAATTGTTAAAGCCTGCTATCACAACAGCACAAATGCTGCCAGTGACAGCCAGTGGGGGCTTTTCTACTTGTCCTACTTAGGTATATGGGAAGAAGGCTGTAATGAAACTGTAAAACTTCAGTTCATCAACATGAAAGGAAAGGAGATTAAAATGAAATAAGAGGCATGAGTCATCAAATTGACATGCACCACTGGATTTAGCAGTTGGTATTGGTAGGGTTTCTGTAGGAAAACCTGTGGTATTTTTGGCTATTGCTGTCAATAGCTGTCAGAAGAGTTGGACTGAGCAAAATGAGATAAAAAGGAAGACTATAATACAGAAGGAAAGTTTTAAAAAGCAACATATCTGCTTAATTAATTGCAGCCTACTTATAGATTCATTAACTGCTATTATGAGTCAATCTTTCTTTGCTTCAGATCTCCATTCCGAAGGTAGCAGATACAGAGCAAAGCAACTGTTCTCCAGCCACTTCCCAATACTGTTTTACATTTTCTGTCACATTTTTATACCTCTCGCTAAAATAATAAAGCACAATTGTGAGAAAAAAGTTCCTATGGGAGAAACAGGACTGGTGTTTATACAAGAAGACTGTGCTACAGTTGAGATTCATGCAGTCATAATGAAATGGACTATCTGAGTGCTTTTAAATAAGCAACTATCCATTTATTAGCAACATTACTAAAAAATATTAGAACTAGAATTGTTTGTGTGCATGTGTGTGGGAAATAAGTCTGTCAAACCTGTAAACTTTTAAGTTGAGAAATGTATTTATTCCTCCCCCCACCCCCAGTGTTGAACTAGTTGACTCTCAATCTTGTGCTAATTTTTTTTTGCTATTTCAAGCTCCTTTAGAAAAAGGAAAATCGATTAAAAAAAGGTAGAAAGTCTATCATGGATTGTGTCAGATTGAGTTAAAGTTCATATAACACTTTAGCCTGAGAAGTTGTAACACAAGTTTTTCACATGAAGTAAGGAAAATACCATTTTAATAACTTGGTTTGGATAAAGTTCTCTCTTCCCTCTTCTTTTCTTCAAATACAGTTTTTCTTGCCAGTTGTTTTTTCTCTTGCAAAACATTGTTAAGCACCTAGCATAGTATCCCAGAAAGGTCTATTTAATAGTCACAAGCCACTTACCTTTTAAAATATTTTTCTTCTACACCAGTGGCTCATTTATGTCATATTTGCTGCTGGTAGGTTCCCTCACAGTGTTTTCAGCTGAGCCATCCTTAGAGAGGACTTCCCCCACCAATGCTGGCTTGTTCCAGAGCAGCATGTGCCTGAAGCAATCCAAACTGGCAGAACACCTTTCTTCTTTCTTTATTTCTCTGCTTCATGGAAGTCCTTAATCCTGGCAGAGAGCTGCAATTCTGATAAGTCATTCTCAAAGCTCTGGTAGCTGTCCCCAGTGAACATGAAATGTCCTGGATGTTGTTGCTTCAGGGGGCTGAATCTCAGCTCACATAGTCCTGAGAGAAAGCGTGTGATAAATGGAAGAGTCTGTTCCTTTTTGGTGTTTTCTTATGTACAAGCAGGTAGAAGTCTTCCCTTTATGGCCCAGTACAGTTTCCTCCCATTGCACAGCCCTACAAAACAGCCTCTCTTCCCTTCAGAAGTGCGCATTTGTTATGGTTATGGTCGTGGTTAAGGCACATTCAAATGAGTTTGAACGAGTTTGCTTCTTCAGAAGTATTGACTAGAAAACTTAAAGGGGGCCTGCAAAGGCAGTGTTACTTAATCACAGAATTGAAGACTTAATAAATTTTGTAATTATTCAGTTGGTGACAGTAAATCTCTGAAATGCTCGATTGAGGCTGTGATCAGACTACAGGTCTGAGAAGGCTGGGTTGGAGTTGTAGTGGTGAAACGCCAGGGAAAGAACTTGATAGTGCCAAATTCAGGTCATTGCAGAGACCCAACCAGCCAAGGGTTCTCAGGTGAAGAGACCTGGGTAGCCCCTCCTCCAGAGGCAAAAAGAGCAATATAAACAGCAGAAAACTCTACCTTCTAGGAAGGATAGGGAGCTCTGCTGTTGCTGGTGAGGTAAGTGGAAATAAAACCAATTTACTGCCTGGAAATTTGCCGTTTGTTTGTATTAATATCTCAGTGAAAAGCTGAAGAGACCATGAAGTGCTGCTTGTCCAAAGCAGAGCTGCTTTGGACATATATATCTGAAGGCTATATTTTCTTTTTCTAATAAGTTGCAGCTAAGAAATAAGAACAATAAAGGGATGGGTGGAAGTCTGATGCTTTTAAAATTAGTTCCAGGCAGTTCAATTCCTCTGGCTTCAACTGAATATGGTTTTTAGTGGAATGTTTACAAGGGGGTTTGTGCTATTGTATATCTTTCCTCTTGGTGATACTTATAAGACCATTTACCTTGAAGCAGTTGCTTTGAAATCTGATATTAATTGCCTGGTATTGGCAGAGTTTTGTCTCTCTAATGGTTGTATATATGGGTCTAATTATCTGCTTTAAAACTCAAACCTCAAATTGATGAGGCATCTTTATGATTTCTCCTATTTTTCTTTAGTTTAAACACCAAGAGATGGCCACCCTTGCTGGTAACAAGGAATAGGATAAATGCGTTATATTGAATTTTCAAGATCACTGAGTCACGTGGCTATATATTGAGATTGTTCTTTTTGCACCTGGACTTTGGCTTCTGCACGTTTCTCGCAAAATGAGTGCCTTTGGTTTAACAGTAGGTTTATTGTGTGCTGTATATACATACGTAGATGAATGAGGTTTCTTTTCTATTTCTACTTTCACCGTAAAAAAGAAGGAAATTTCAGGTTGTTAAAGGCTAATGCCCCCTCAGTGTGATCTGTAGGGGTTTTTTGCACACAGTGCAAAGGTAGGTCTGCTGAAGTAACTGTTTATCATTCCACATTTTGAGTATCTCACTAGCAAGTGGTATCTAAAAATATAAAAATACCATAAACTGCTGGAATTAATTCTTTATTAGGATCTATTCCAGATTGGAATAGTGATGAAAGGAACGAACTATTATCTAAATTTTACTCCTTCATGATTTACTGCAGAGAACAAACTCCCTGTAGGGGTATTGCACTGCTTCTGGTTTATGGGCATGAGATACGCAGCAAATGGAAGTGGCCCATAGGGAGCTCACAGGGGATCTGCGAGAGATAATTAGTGCATCTGTTTTCTCTTCCCAAATTCATCTGTGGTACTAAACCAGCTGATGATTCTGTTTTGCTTGATAATTGTGAGGAAGGTTATTTGACTAATGAAAAGTTCAGTCTTTCTCATTGAGACAGGTGAATTCTGTTACACTGAGAAATGTAATGTGGATAGTAGGAAACTGATTGCTATGAAGTATGTTGTTTCCTAATGCTTTGCCCTGAATGAAGACTTATAAAATGTGTGAGCTGGCATCCTAATGCCAACCCCTGTGAGTGCAGAGGGAGGTTTTTGAGTAACAGTGCAGCTGCCATACCTGAGAGGTTGAATTTTTTTGAGATGATAAGCTGTAATAGGTGAATATTGTTTTACTGACTCTTAAACAGTTTCATTTAATGAGTCAGAATTAATTCCGTGCAAATCTGGTTTCTCCCTTTCTCCTTTTCCAACTGTCAGAGAGGAGGAGGAGGAACATTTTATAAAATAATTTTTGCTTTAAGAGTAGAATTTCAGATGAGTTACATAATACCCACGAAAACTGAGAGTGAAGTGTACTATTTTGACCTTCACAGCCATCTGATAAGTTTTTACGGCCATTTCTATTTTGTCTTCTTAGTATCATTATATTCTAGAGAACTAAGTCTAGTCAATTAAGCTTTACCCACTACTTTAACTAAATTTAAAATTGTTTTGAAAAAGTTTTTGGTGTTTTAATATTGAATGTATTTTCAGAACAGAGAAAGCTTGTAGCTCTATTTCCCATCCCAAAGAATATATTCTTTAAGCCTGCCTTCCTTGTGAGTTCTCTTGGATGCCTGTCTTAAACTACTCCTCCTTTTGTAAATAATATCTGGATTTGATTCTATCTTGATCATGGCATTCCTGAAAGTGTCAGTTTATATAATCGGAGAACATCCCGAGTTGGAAGGGAATGGCCAGGGTCACTGAAGTGCAGCTCCTGGCCCTGCACAGGACACCCCCAAAATTCCCACCCTGTGCCTGAGAGCGCGGAACTCTGCCCGGCTGGTGCTGTGAGCACTGCCCTGTTCCAGTGCCCAAACACCCCTGGGGGAAGAACCTTTCTCTAAATCGAACCTAAACCTCCCCAGCACAGCTTCAGGCCATTCCCTCGTGCCCTGTCACTGTCACCACAGAGCAGAGATCCGTGTCTGCCCTCCCCTCGCAGGCATTTCTAACTGCCCTGAGTTCTCCCCTCAGTCTGTGCCAGGCTGAGCTGGCCAAGTGCCCTCAGCCACTCCTCAGGTGGCCTCTGCAGACTTTCAGCATCTTACAGCCCCCTTTGGATGCTCTCTAATAGCTTAATGTCTTTCCTATACTGTGGCACCCAAAACTGCTCACAGGACTCGAGGTGCGGCCCCAGAAGTCAGAACAGATATCACTGGGGAATGTTTTGGATTCACAAGGAAGGGAGTAGTATATCAGCCCTTTTCCCACACCTTAAGTTACTTTATAAACTTCATAGGAATTACTGCCAATGAAAACTTCTAATTTCATGGTTTTGTGCAAGAAATAAAAAGCCTGGGTGTCAGTTGCCTGGTGATTTTACTATAAAATGACAATATGTTATGGTAATTTCAACATTAGCTTTGATCAGCAAGCTGGACTAGCTACCTTCCTTCCAACCTAATTTTTTCAGTGACTTCTAGAACATTATCTGTGAGCTGACGTAAGTTAAAGGGACTAAGGATGACTGAAGCAGTTATTTATATTTATATCCAGGTAGGTTTTAATTTTAGTGCAATTTTTTGAATTTTTTTTAGAGGCAGGAGAATGGAGAATCAATAGTAGTCAGCTCTAGGGAGTGTTTGAGCAGGAAGGGTTAAAGACTATCATTTTAACAGAGATGGCTAACCCAAGCCAAATAATTTACTCTTATTTAGGGAAATAGCTATTCTATTTAAGTCTGTTAAATGTACATTCATGGTATTTTCATTGCTACTTCTGTTAACATCAAAATATAGACCAAATGGATCACAACAGGATTTTTATAATGTTCTGGCGTTTTTAACCTTAGTAACCTGAAGAGACTTCTGTTATAATGATAAGTAGTTTGCACTTAATTGTCAGCATCAAAGCAATGAAATACAGAAGGTTCCTGTCCAGTGCATCAGCTGTATGGAGCAGATTGCTTGGATGCCTTCTCTAGAAGATCATGTTCATGCTTTCTTTTTCCCTCTGAGGTGCAACAGAGCAAGACACAGCCCTTACGATCCTTCCTGGATTTGTTTAATTAGGCCATTTGAGGCACTTTGGATTAAAGTAAGAAAAGAACCTGTAACTGCAGGTCAAATTTGTCAGTCCCAAAGGCCACTGGAACACTTTCTGTAGATAATTGTGAGAATTAGAGACCATTATAATTTTAAAGGCTTTTTTTTTCCTTTCAAGAAAGGCTTAACATAATCTTATTGCTGAGTGCAGGGAAAGAAAGAATGCTGGTTCTGAAATAAAACTCGTGTTGAAGGTAGTGGTGTGTCTCAAGGGCTGATTTCAGTGTTCCTGCAGGGTTCCCACTTGGTATGTAAGATGTATTGTGGTTAAAAACTGGTTATAAGCCCCACTATTTTGTGTTGCTTTGCTGAAAAGCAAGGTGAGAGTGCCTCTGACACATCCACTAGAATAATGTGTGAAGTGTGTTTGGTTGTTTATCCTGTGCCATGTGCTTTCTGCTCTTCAGGCTGTGAGCAATGTGCTGCTAATTCTCAGAGGAATAACAGAAGCAGTCCCAGAAACAGAAAAGCCAAAATCAGGAAAGGCAAACTCCACAGCAAGCTGATTTCATTCTATTCTGTTGTGTTACTGTAGCAGAATAATGATCTCTGGAAATAATTGTGTCCCTGTGGACAGCTACAATCTGCATCTCCAGACCTGTATACACCACAGTGATCCACGTGCACCACATGTGCAGGAGCAAACCAACGTATTTGTAATGTGAAATGTTCGGTGTTTGTTGGTAGTAATTCCTCTCTGTTTAAAATCGGTGAAAATGAGTCTCATCATATTTTGTTGTGGACTACAGAAAAGAATGGAGTGAGCAACAAAAATTACTTTTGGCTCATTTCCAGGATAGTCTGGAGGTGATGCGAGCAATCGCACTGCGTGAAATAGAACACGGTGGACTGTGTCCACCACAGATGTTGACAGAGCAGACTGGTTAAGTCTTCTTTTAATTTGGCTTATAGAATTTAGTACAGGGGGAAAAAAAAACCCAAAAAAACTTGTGCTACCCGAGATCATTTTGAGGATATTCAACTGTGGAATCCAGGCTCATGGAGAAGCAGTTTTAATGAGTCAGCAGCATGGATCTCTGGAGTTCTCTTTTCCCTCTTGTTGCTGGGAACCTTGCATTTCTCACAACTGTTGTCCAGAATGCATGTCTAGGGCTGATCATCGCTGTGTATGTGTATCAGAAAGTAACATCCCTGCGTGACAATGGAGGGGAAAAAAATCCCAAACAAAAACACAAAGCAGACTCTGCTGTCACTCTGCTGTCTCTGTTCTACCTGTGTGTGTACATATTTTGGTTTAATTATAAAATTTTCAGGCTTGCCAGTGCAAGTTCTGGTTGCAGTTATGTGAAAGAATTCTAGCTGATGGCAAAAATATATTTGCCCAAAGAAAGTTTTATTTTAAATTAAGTCAGTCTTAACAGATATTGACAGACTGAAGTCACCAAAAAGAGTGCATGTCCAATTATTTTTCATGGAAGTGTCACCTATTAGAACAGTGTAAGTCAGGAGGTCTCTCAGAGAAAACCCTCTTGAATTATGCAAGAAGCATTTTAATGAAAATCTGTAGAGGGGCAAAGTATGCTTTTCTGTAATAAATAGAGATCTCTGAGTTTTATAGGTAGAAGAATCCTATTCATTTGAGAACTTAATCTTGTGCTGAATGAGGCTTTTGCTGCTGACTTCCCCACAGTCAGTATCAGCCCTATCCATGTGCCTCTTGCACACGTACCATTGCCACTCATGTCTCTAAGGTCCTACCTTGTGTCTAAGGGCCAACTATCTTGAATGCCATCTTTTATAAAATTAATTTTTCATTATGTCTCCTTTTATTTGTTTTCCCTCTGTGTGTTGCTTGCTTTTCTTCTCTTCGATCAGCCTAGAGATGGATTTTGGTTTTGGCACAGGAATGTTTTTAGTGGCTGCTGTGGGAAGATCTGATGTAGTCTTTCAGCTTAAGCTGAACTGCAGCAGGAGAGAAACTTGGATGTGTCACTGTCCTGTCTTTTCCTTTTTTTCTGATTCTCAAACACCCTGAATACATTCTGTGTTTCTCCCAGAAATCTGAGCAGTGAGATGTGAAGACTTGGTACTTTTGTCCAGATTTTCATCCTGCTTGAGAATCCTGATGGGAGCTGGAGCTGGGGCTGTGGCACATGGGAGAGTATCTCCCATATGAAATGTGCATGTGCAAGTAAAGCCTCTGGCTCCGAGAGCAGTGCCTCCAGGAAGGATCCAGCCTCCTGAACATGTGCTTGGCTAAGTTCTGCACACTGCAAACCCTGAAACTGCTGCATGTGAGCTTTTTCTCTTGTCATTCAACCCTGGACTGACATGTGGTGTCCACCCATCTGCCCAGGGAGTGCTTGTTTGCTCAGTAGTGTCACAGAATTGCTGTGATGAGTCATAGCTGAGTGTCCTGAGGTAAATTCCAGCCATACAGTGTGCTCTGTGCTCACTTCAAATTGAAAAACCTACTACTCAAAATCAGCATAAATGGGGTAACTGTTGGACGCTCATTTCTTCAGAAGTTTCAGAGGGTAAAATCTTATCTCAGATTCACAGACCCTCTAGTACTCTTAGTTGAGAATGTCTGCATTATGTGTAAGAGCTAACTAGATGAGTTCTATGGTGTTATCATTAAACATTTTTTTTATCAGCAAACCTCTGATGGGATCTAACTCAGCTCTTTGCCTGGAGAGAAGGAAAAAAACCAAACAACTGTTTAATTAGGTCTTCTGTACACTTAGCCAAGGCTGGAATTTTTTCCTGAGTTTTTTTCTAGGTAGCACTTCCAGTAAATTCTGTTGGTAGAAGATTCCCACTTTTCATAGTCTGTATAAGTGGGCTGAGTTCTATTGAATTTGATTGCATTGGACAGTGTGGGAAATTGGTCTGACATAAGGGATGGGGCCAATGCTGTAGAATCTTTAGCTCAAATGTATTCTGGGGTTGCCTTAGTCAGCATGTGGCCTGTTCCTCCTTGAGTGGAAGGGAATAAGAACTGAGAAATGTAAGAGCAGCAATAAAGACTAAGGATTTTCCCTCTTACTGTCCAGTTTCTGAACTTCACCAGAGAACTGGATAGATGAGTCATTAATTTTTCAGCCTTGAGCAAACCCCACTGTAATGACTGGCCTTAGAAAGCATCCTGCCCTTCTGTGTTTTGAGATGCACATCAGGGGGTTTTTAAGAAACAGGTTTGTCTCCTTTGATATAAAGAACTTCCTGCTTGTTGTTTCTGTCCATCAAACCTTCCTTTGCTCTCCAGGGGCGAGTAATAGCCCTGTGCTGAGCCAAAGGGCAAACACAGACTTGTAATCGAGGAGGTGTTAGCAACTAAGAACTGGTCTATTAACTGCCTGTTAGTACTAAGTCATTTGTATGTAATTCTTTAATTTTCTTTTTTTATATGTCTGGGAGGAGCGGGGGAGTGATGATTTTTATTTTCTGTTCTATATTGGGAAAAGAACTGTGCAGGAACATAAAGGCTGATTTAGGGACTGGTTACCATTGAAGAGTGGTTTTACAGCATCTCTTATCTGAATAATACTCTTTGCTGTGGTTTTGAGTCACAACTTTTAATTGCCTTTTGAGGGGCAAAACAAGAAACATTCCTTTACAAGCTGGTCTTGAAATGTGTAGTACTCTGCCATGGCTCTGGACCTTGAGCTAGAGGTTTAAAAACTAGCTCTATGTACACCTAATGTTGCACTTCTTAGGTTACCAGCATTTCTTCTCTAACTGGTGGGAAGAAGAGCAAATCTGCTATGGTAGTAGATGAATTTTTGATCGGGATGCTTGATAATTAAGTTGTTTGTTTCTCTGTGGGTATGGCAAATTTTCCACTGTATTTAAAATACTGTTTTTTTCTATCCTCTTGTTTCTATAGTTCCTTGAAAAATCACTGCTGTTCATGCGACACGGGACTGAGATATTTCATTGTTGTTGAGTGCACATACATTAGGAATTCTTGGCCACTAGTGTTGTCCCAAACCTGCATAGAACAGGTTTCTATGCTGTTCCTCAGCTGTTCCTTAGAAGGCTCTTTCAGAAATCCTATCCTCTTCCATGCTCCACTGACCTACATGCATCTCACAGAGTGCGCTCTGGTTCTGCTCTGCTGTGGCACTGCAGTGCTTCCTGTCAGTCACATTCTCCTCCTCAATGTGCACGTGGCTGTGGATGAAATATGTGACAGATGCTCCAGGAAGGGATAGTGCCTTTCCATGTCTTCTGGCTTTCTGTCCTTCACACTTCTTAATCTCATGACTTTTGTTTTGACTCTTTGCTGCAGAATCTGATGATGAGACATCCCTGCAGGAAATGTTTTCAGGGAGCTCTTCTTTCATTTTCAGTTGTATTCATCAGGAGGGGTGACCCTGGGTAGCCTTGATACAGGTATGTGCTGTGCCATTGTGCCATTACTCAAATGAGAGGTGTTCTATGGTTTTTCATTTGATGCTTCTTCAGTCAGTGCTTTTTTCCTCCTGCAGAGTTAAAAAAGCACTCTCTTTGGCTGCTAGTGGAAATGTAATCATTTATATTTAAGTATTTCCAGCAGCATTTGGCCTTGTTTAATACTCAGTGGAGAGTGATGGGGTGAGGTCTGAGAGTCCTTTAAAGGCTCTGTAACTATATAATGGGTGCAGGCTTCGAGTTTGGACACCTGTGTTAGGTGTCTCCTGTATTAGATGGCTCTGATGGACTCTGAAGAGATTAAGGTGTGCATGTGGTTAACCATGTATCCATCCATGGCAGAAACCTGAATGAAGTCCACGTAGCCTCATTCCCAGACCTGTCCTTATTCTGAAGCAGAGGATTTCTAGGGTATGGTATTGCTCCCTGTAGCCCCCTGTTTCTAAAGGCAGGCTTTCAGTCCTCTGCTATGCCATGCCTTCATTTAATAGCAGTGTGTTCTCTCATGTTCTTCAATGAATCAGTGTTGAAAACTTCTATTCCATCCGTCTAGCACGAGAAATCAGATGGTCTTTTTGCAACAACGTTCACATAATGGGGCCAGCTTTCCTCTTAATGTGTTTGGGAACCCTGTTAATGTTAGTAAGAGCTACATGTGCATACAGGGAATAATGGTCTCCGGCATCCCTATGACAACTGCCAATTCAGTGTGGCCAATGTATAATTTCTGCTTCCAGCCTGAAGCTGTCTTTGGACCATTAAGTTAGTCTTACAGCCATGCTTAGGAATGGCTGTTTTGCAAATTCAAATAATGATGTAGAAATTACAGCACAATTGTGTTTAGTTGGTCAAGAATTTTTTTTAAAAAACCCCAAGGTAGTAATAAACTGTTCAGATTTACATTCCATTTGCTGCAGTTGAATATGTAAACTGAGTATATTAGCTTTAACTAAAGCAACTAAATATTGATCATATTTTCTGCTTTTATGACTCGATGCTGATGGAGACATTTGAAGATTTCTTAGTAGTGAAAACCTGTCTGTTCAAAGTTGTATCAGAGAGAAAGAAACGTGTTTTATAAGGCACTTAACTTTGGTGTGGTGGTACAATAGGAGTAGCAAATTTTTCCTGTCAGGAATAACCATAACTGGTATTTTAACAGTTCATAGTGTTTTTCTTTCATGGCGGAGTAAATAACTTCTCTTATGAGACAACAGATGAAAATATTCCTTAATAATTTTCTTCCTGTGTACATTTTGGTGGGAATTGGGTACCTGATGTCATTAGGCAATACTGAGAATTCCATAGTTTTCTGCTTGTCCAGGCTTTCTTTTCATCTCTTGGTCTCAGATGTGTTGAGAATTTGAGGTCCAGTGGCAGTTAATGCATTGAAAAGGGGAAGTATTGGAATTTCAGTCACTGGGAGTAATTTTAATAAGATGTTCATTTGGATTTCCCCATTGAGGATAACAATAGAAGCCCACTACTGTTGTCTTACTAACTGTATAATTTGTTCACCCCTAAGTATTTTATTTCTTTAAATCTTTGAGTCTCTTCAGCTTCTGCTCATAGACAGTATTCTCAGGCTGAACACAGTAATCCAGAAGAAAATTTACCTTTCAGTAGTAAAATATTTGACATTGCCACTACCTTTGAAAGACAGTGTTTTCTTTGCTCTTTCCAAGGCTCCTGCAAACTGAGCAGAATTTATGTCCCACTTTTAATTCTTAGGACTTTGTAAAAGCTTTAGTTATTAAAAGCTGTAGCTTGTTTCTTTTCAAACCAATTGTCACAAGTCTGCTAATTGGTTCTATGATTTTTGGAACAGTATGGCTGTGCCTTTGCACAGATGTGAAAAGTATATTAGGAGCTTGCAATTCAGCAGGAGTCAGGAATGCACGTGGATGTTCTCTCACTACTGTTGGTTTAGCTGTTAAATGAACAAGTCCTGTGTTTCACAGTAATATGGTAATGCAAGGGTAATGCTCTATTAAAGAAAGCTGAGATGACCCTCATTACTGCATTATTGTCCATATCCAGAATTGACTGTTCCAAGTGCTCTGTCCTAGCACACAGGCAGGTATCTTCTTCCACAAGTTCTAAATTTTGTTCTGAAAGACTTCTCTGTTCATTGAGATCCAGTGGATTAGGAAGTTTACTGTTTACTCCACTCGTGAAATATCAGCCAAAATATGGTCACTCTCACAAAGCAAAGCTTTCTCTGATTATATATAATTCAGGAATGCTTACAGTGTTCCTTATGCATATAGTGCTGACCTTTTAGCCATTTAGCTCGATGTAAAAATAAGAAATAAAGAACTTTGAATTGGAACATCATGTCACCTTTGTCTGTGGCAAACAACTCCCAGATCCACTTTTCTCTCCAGTAAACTGCAAAGGCATTGCAGATTTGCTGCAAGTTTCAGTGTAGAAGTGTCATGCATTCTGTTCTGTTCCAGGTTTCACTGCAGAATTAACTCCAAAACATCTGTAGAACAAATCATCTTGCATGCAGCATAAAAAATGTGTCGCTAATTGCGTGGGTGGCATTTGTCAGTCTGCTTGTGAGTGTCAGGAACCATATTGTATTATTTTAAAAGTCTCTGAAGGGTGATAACAATCTGTCTGTAACTGTAAAATAGTAATCTGATGTAATGACGGGAGAAATAAACTTCCCAGCTGACCTGACAGAAAAATGTGGTCTTGTTGAGTAGATATTTACAGAGTCAACAAGTAATAAAAGCAATTTGCTGGCAAGAAATGCTGCTGATTTCAGTGACACTTAAGAGGTTTAAAAATCAAGTTAATTAGGAAACAACCTCTTCTCGGTCCCAGTCTCACAGGTCAGAAGAGGTAACCAGTCTGATTTCTTGCTGACCTGGCTTGCAGTATATGTACTTTGAACAGTGAAGGATTGAGGAGCAAAAATTCTGATTATTTGATTTCTATAAACATAAGGAGGGAAAGCAGCAACTCATAGTAACCCTGATTTCAGGTACTACTACCTACAATTACTCAAAACCAGTTAAAAATAGTTATACCCCCTCCTTTCTAGTTCAAGTTAAATATTTGGAGGTATTCATAACTTGAGTATGTCCTTGCCTTTTCAACTGGCCTCCTTGTGTGTGTGTGGTTTTATTTATTTATTTTAAGCTTTGATTTACATCTACAGTTAAAGAAGATTTTCCTAAGCCTTCAAGGAAATATTTTTTTGTGGATATTGTAAGTTAAAATAGAATAATACTTCTTATTAAGAGGTATTTAAGTAGAAACTCTTCCAGGTACTACAGAGCTACCATCAAAATATCACTAAGAGCTATTTTTCATGTAGCAGTTGTAAAAGATGACAAGCAGAGTTTTTCTTCTTGGGGATAGCTGATTGTGTCTTCACAAAGATAGAATTTCTGAAAATTTTCTGTTGGACTCTAAGCATAAATATCTCTGTCTTAGTATGCAAGAGGTGACTGTTATGTGTCCATTTGTATGTAGTCTCTAATGCTGTTGCAGCCAGGTATTAGCAGAAATAAGAGCACTGTATGTTGTGCTTACCATTTATATTCAGTAACAGTTGCAATGGAAAGGGATCCAATTTGCATTTCTGTTGTATATAGTTTAAATTGTGGTATATAACTTGTCTTTAACAGCTTTGGCCCAGTTTCCATGTTTTCTGAAGTGGGAGTTTAAAGTAGATGCTTCATTATATTAAAGACAAAAGACACGGAATAGAAATAAAGTTGTTTTATAAAGGTGAAATACCTAACAGACCAATGAAGACTGATCAGATTCCTTATTCCACAATTATTTTGTCATATATATGTATTTATAGCTTTTTTGTTAGTTTCAGCATGTCTGGGGTCCTCTAAAGAGTTTCCTGCAGTCAGTGAGGTGTACAAATGTGGACAGGCTAAAGGAAAAAGTGTGATGGATGAAGAAGACATTGAAGTATGTCAAGGATATATACAGCAATTGCTGTGCAGGAAACCTCATTCCCCAAGTCAAGGATTCAGGAGATTTTCATTTAAGCTCGTTTTATCCGCTAAATGTTATGAATTCTGTGTTTTGATAATTTTCTAAAAAATAGGTCTTTCCCATGAAAATTTGTAAGTATGGTGTTTGGACTGGATTTCTGTCATCAGACATGAGGGTGCTGAGGCCCTGGCACAGGTTACCCCGGGGATCTGTGGCTGCCCCATCCCTGGAAGTGTCCAAGGCTAGGTTGGATGGGGCCCAACTGGAGCAACTTGGCAGAGGGTTGGAACTAGCTGACCTTTAAAGTCCCTTCCAACCCAAACTATTCTGTGATTGTGTGATAGCAGATCATTTTCCCCATGACAGGAACTTCTCTACTTCTGAAGTTGTGTTATGCTGACAGTAACCCAACCCCCAGGACTAATGAACAGTGTCAAACATCAATTGTGACAAAACTTCTTTCATTTCTTCCCCTTGTGTCTGTGTCACAGAAAAGATACGATAGATTTTTCAGGGAATGTCAGTCCCTGCATGCTTCCCCTCTCTTAAAGCCTGGAAATTAAAGATTTCTGAGTGACTTCGTAGTCTCTGGGTTCCTGATCTTTGTGGAGTACTGCACACCTGCTTTCTAATTGAAAGAGGGGGAAGATGTTCAGATGAGAGATTGCAGTATTTGTTGCATCTCTTGGTGCTAAATAATTTTGTTTCTTGAATCTGTTCACACTGCTGTGTTTGGAGATTCTACCACTTCCATGGAGGCAGAACATAATGTCCCCAAAGTATGCAAAAGCTTCACCTAGATCCAGCATCTCTGTGTTTTCACACTTCGTCTGGGACTTTGTTAGAAACATGTTTGTTTTCCCATAGTGGTGGCATAAAAGAAACTTTTCCTAGTAGGAGGAAAAGATGAATAATGAGGAACCTTCAGGCCTCAAAAGATAGCCTCTTCATGCATGTACCTGGCCACCCTTTCCTTTGCTAAGCCCTTCAGACGTTTGCTGGCCTCTCTGGCTTTGCCTGACAGAAAGACAACTGGCCACTTCTTTGCAGTGACCATCTAAATGAGTCCCAGTCTCTGTATCACCACTTGGCTAACTAGAGCCTTCAGATCAAACTGTGCTTGAGTCTCTGGCACTATATAGCTTCTCTGACTGTTTTTAGAGTATCTTCAGTCCTGAGAGCTCTAGAGCAGCCACCTGAGGGTCACATATTCACTAATTAATTTCCTTTGCAAGGCAAATGGACTAGAGCTTTCAGCAAAACTCTGCTAAACTGTTCTTTCTTTTACAGACAGAACTCTCATCGGTTGGGAATCACCTGTAAGATAATCTGTACAGACAATCACATCAAGGAAAAGAAAAAGGTATGTATTTCTGTAATTATTATTCTTTTTTACATTTCACAATTTATTTTTCTTTGCCACACTTAAAGAATGCTGGACTTTGCACTAGTGAGGGAATCAAGGAACTTTTCTGCTCATGGGCTTCTTGTTTTTGGGGTGAAGTAATCTTCAATCATGAACATAAAGAATTTCTCTAAGAAGAATAGAGAATGCGAGGGGCAAACAATGAGAGTTCATTTTACACAGGCCCAAAACAGTATTGGACAAAACTGTTTTGGTTTTTTGCCTGTTGTGGTTTGCCAAAAGTTAATAGCTCAGTGCATTTACAGCAAAAGGTTGTATGTGCACCTGTTGGGAACTTTTTCAAATGTTTTTTTTTCCTCTCCTCCACATTAACTGCAAAAGGAAATATTTTTCAAAGATAAGATGAGATTCTTTTGGGGGTTTCAGGAATATTCTAAACTGATGCTGGGGTTCTATCAGAGAACTAGATCAGGTTTTCTTCCCTAACCATCAACCCTCACTTGCTTATGATATGAAAATGCATATTTGCAAAACTGTCTTCATGTGTCACCAAATGTACTTCTCCAGATGTGTTGTGTTGGTGCTAAATGTATTATATTGTTTACAGCTTTCATTTAGGATTTAGAGTTGCTGTATCTGCCACTGATTGCATGTCATCTGTAGTAAGCTGATTTCAGATGAGAATTCTTAGTGTTTGTAGATAAGGAGTCCTTTCTTGGACAAGTACAGGTACACTTGTGATGATTTTTTCTTTCCTTCTGTTCCACATATATTGCTGAGTGTCTTGATCTTGGATGTTTCTGGTTTTGTCATAGTAAGCGGGAAAAGGGAATGCTTAGTTCTAAGTGTGTTCCTTAATCCATTTCCTTTTCAACTCCACTGTTATTGAAAGAGCAACAGTGAAAGACTGCTTTGGTGTGGGGAAGGTAGATTTAACCGAGTGATACAGAACACACCTGTGTGCACGCTGGAATAGCAGCAGCCAGGTTAGTTGGGAAGTTACTGTAGGATGAAGTAGACTTTCATGTCGAAATAGAAGGCACACCGAAAGCAGTAACTTATTGTAACGTACCCCACTCTGCAGTGGGCAAAACGGGGCATGGTGATTTCCAGAACGAGGATGGAAATGGAAAGAAGCAACGCTTCCCATCTCCCCCTGCCGCGGGACCATCGCGGGGCGGAGGAGCGCTCGTGGTGCAGCGGCGGCTGGGGGCCGTGAATCACCGCCGGCACCGCCCGGGAGCGCCGAGGCCGCGTTTGCCCAGGGCCGCCGAGGGACGGAGCGAGGAAGGCGGCAGCCCCGGGCCGGGCTGTGCCGGGGGCTCGGCGCTGCTGCCGCGGGGGCGGAGCGGGGCG